>MU226501.1:550444-563677 GCA_018584345.1 Thuja plicata | reverse complement strand
TTCCAAATAGTGCTAATGGTGAAGGGTTGTGTCTCTTGCCAAAGGGCATTTATGATGAAAAGGAGTGACTTCTCCCTCACATCAAGAGATATAAAGGGAAGAGGGTTCATTTGAGGGAAGAGATTTTGGGGGGAAATACATTGAGCGGAAGTGTGAAGGAAGATTAATATTCAAGAATGATAAATTGAAGATTCTGCAACAGCAAAACCGTATATGTGCAGTGGCATCAGGTATGCCAATTTTGAGCATCATTACTTAATTGAACATTGGTTATCATAAATAAATAAAGAGGATATCTATACATACAAATATTTAATTTATATATATATATATATATATATGATCATGTTCAGACTTGTCACCTTGCTAGATTGAAGAGGAGGAATGCAAGAATGTCTCCAAGGAGGGGCTTGTCTAAATCCAGCCAATAGCTTTCTGTCCCAAAATAGGGTGGGGGTCAGCGTCCCAAAAGTTTGGGCTTGGACCTGTAAACCTTGAGGGAGCCTATTGGGAATGGTCTCTAGGCGCTTTGGTTACATTCCCAAATCCGTCTTACTTATGTTAGCAAAGGTAATAAGATGGATATGAATGTTGTTGATCACATGTAGATGTCTTGATATGATTAGATATTTCTCTTGTTTTGGTTAGTTAGATGGAATCATAAGTTTGTCCATTTAGATCATAAGCACATTAAGAAAATTTTGTGGCAATTTAAGTCTTAAACTGACATGGGACATTAGTGGCCAAAATCCTTCTACTTGCTGGCACAGAAGGTCCGGGACCGACTAAGACGCCCCACACTCTTGTGGTTCTTAGTAGAGATGACAAATTCCTTGGGAGGTGATGACCCTTGGAATTCAAAGATTGGTATGCCCGAGAAATGAGTGTCGTGGAGGGGAGCCAGTGCTACCAAACTTCTAGGCTATCCGTTTTGAATAAGCGCAACTGGATTTCATCCAAGTGGGGATTCGGCAAGTATTGTCCTTCAAGCCTAGGTTGTCGAGTGTTTGTGCATTAAAATAAATATTTTTGCTTGATGTGTTTTGCGTGAGTGTTATAAACAACTTTGAATAATTAAAAAAACCTCACTAAAGCATTTCACAACCTTGTAAAAGCATTTCAAAAAACACTTCAAGACATCAAAACCTTGTAAAAAGACATTCCAAAGCATTTGCCTTGTCATAGACCACTTAAAAACATGGATTTTCAAAAATGCCTTGAGATCTTGTTGCAATTTAAGGGTAGCCCTTGCATTTTTAGGGTTTGCATTTAACCTTCATTGCATTATCCTTTGTCATATTGCATAATAGCTTGCCCTTGTCATTTGTAATTTAGCCTTTGCAATTCATTCCAAAATCATTATCAATCCTCTTAGCATATCAAGTCCTTATTATAGCTGCATTAACTTTCCTCATTTTGCATTTAGAACCTTTTAAAAACTTTGCCAAATCTCAAAAATTCAAGTTATGTTATTGAAAAATGAATCTCGACTTTGTTTCAAACATTCTCTTTTGTCCTTTTTATCATTTGGTCAATATCCACTCTTTGTCATGAGGGATTTGGCTTGATCATTTTTATTTTTTGTCCCTTTGGTCCTTTAAAGTCAAGATCCTAATTCAATTTCCTAAGGTCCTACTCTTAGGTTTGCATTTTTAAACATTTTTCCAAAGTCCAAAAATTTTAAAAACATAGTTGCCTTATCATACTCTAAGTTGCATTTTCAAAGTCCAAAGTCCAAAGTCCAAACCCAAGTTTGCATAATCATTTCAAAAGCTTTCAAAAATCCAAATCCAAATTTCATTTTTGCAAAATCATCTCAAAAGCTTTCAAAACCTTCAAAATCCAAAAACAAATTACATTTTGCATATCCTAAGTTGCATTCATTTCAAAAACTTTCAAGATCCAAAAACCAAATTGCATTTTGCATATACCTCTCATATCCCTAGTCGCATTTAGACATCATGCAAATTGTAACAAGATCTCAAGATTCATATCAACCCATGTATATTTCAAGTGAAGTGACACAAACACCCTTTGACCCAAGACAAGGTATACCTTTGCAATCACAAGGTTTTGAACCGAACATGATGTACCCTTCAAGTTTGGAGACTCAGACATTTCTTGACCCAAGAAATATGGCATTCTCACAATCACACAAACAATCACATCAATCCCACTCACACTTGACCCAAAATTGGAAGAAAATTTGGCTAAAGAGGTGGAAATCTTGAAAGAAAAAGTGGAAAACATTGAAAAGAGTAGAAAGGGGATGTCAAAAGTACTTCGATGTCCAAGAGAAAGATTTGGTGAAGTTGACATAGATGCTCTCATTTTAGAATCAGACATATTGAATCTTCTTTCACAAATAAATGAGGCAAACAAATTGCAAGTGACAAACACAAGCTTCAATCAAATCCGAGAGCAATCTTTGATTAATCAAATCCAATTCAACCAAATTCTAAATCAACCTTCATTCAACCAAACATCATTCAATCAAGTTCCAAATCAAACCTTCCAACCAGAGCGTGGCATAATTCAACTTGGGCCACCACCAAATTATGAACCAATCTTCATTCCAATGCAATCATGTCCCTCAAGCAATCACACAACCTCTCATGCCAATTGTGAAAACAAATCAATCAATACCAAGGTCACAAACAATTTTGCCTCCAATTGCATCACATGACAATGAACCTCTTTTTATGTCCTCAAATTCACCACCAAGGTTTTCCCAAACAAATAGAAGCACAATCAATGAGCAACCTATTATGGCACATGTTCAATCAACAAATTCTTTCCAGCAAGCAAACATTGATGTGATATCACCAACAAGACCACCCAAGCAACGCAAATCTAACTTATAAAGAGTTTGCTTCGAAAAGTGGCTCGTATAAGTGAAATGATTGAAGAGCAAGAAAATAAAAATAACATACCCATGTCTAGCAATGGCCCATTCCAAAACAATCACATGGATGACACACCCATTCCTTATCAAGACATTGACCTTCAAGAAGCATCCATGTCTTCCTCCATTCTTTCATCCCCTAAAGATTCACATGAGCAATTTCCTCCATCTCCATCAATTGACACTTCCAATGATGCAACTTCCCAAGGGCAATCCATAGAAGAAATCCAAACTAGTCCCATTCATGATCCAAGTCTCCTCCATGCTTCCCAAATGCTAGAGCCAATGCCACCACATGCTCCCATTCAAGAGAGTCCCATGCAAAGTCTAGCTTCTTCATGCTAAAACAATCATCTCTTCACAGAATCCCCCAAGCATATTCCAGTACATACCCCATGTCAAGAGGATGATCCAAAGAATGAAGAAATGAGTCCTGGAATAAATCAAGATCAAGATCCCCACAATGACCAGTCCCCTCCAATAGTTGACCATGATCCCATTTTCCTTGAACCTCATGATGATCCACTATCCTTGTTCCTCCTATCCAAAATGATACCCCTCCATCTCAAGAGCAAAGTGTCCTTCCAAGTCCCATTGGCCCTCCACTTCCTAAGCAAGATCACGACCTCCCTTCAATTCTTCCTAATGATTCCATCCAAATTCAAGAGCAAAACATCTTTCAAATGGAGTCCCGTGATCTCCTTCCAAGTCAAGATCAAGGTGTCCCTTCACCTTCATGTCCACCACAGGGTCCTATCATCTGTTCAAATCCTCCTCAAGATCCCTCCATCCCTTTATTTCCTTGTCCTAATCCTCCAAAACTCCCACAAGATCCTATCCTACCAAATAATCCTGTAACTGCTCCTATTCCATCGCACGATCCTAGTATTTCTCCTGATCCCCCTCATGATCCCGGCATATCTATGCAAGTTGTTCATGAACCCCATACAAGTGAATCGGGTTCCTCTACTTCCATCCACTTTGGTTCACTTCATGATCCTATAAGTCCATCCATATTATAGACACCTCAAAATAATGGACTCGCGTCTTGTAGCAAGTGTCCTACTGGTCAAAGCATGCATTATCAAGTCAAAGGGTTAGACCTCCATGCAAAAGGTATATTAAAACCCTTTCATATGAAAGAAAATTCTAATGGTCATGACCTTAATTACAAATCTCATTCTCAAGGCGTTGGTATCCCTTCAAAATCCAAATCCAAACATATACCTCCCCCTTCATCCCTTCCATCCATCTTAGGTCCATATATTCCTCCATCAACTAGCTTACAATCCGCTCACCCTTTCCCAAATGCAAGTCAGCAAAGGCACACATCTTGGAGAACCTTCCACCCATCCAAAAGGCCTCCATACAATTCTTATCCATCCATGAAACCTATTCCTTTTCCAAGCAATTTGGATGCCAAGCATAAAGTCCATAAGTCAAGCAATCCACATGCAGTCAAGGATCAACAAGTCCAGTCTAATCAACATGTAAAAACAAAGACAAATATGATCCAAATGCATTCCAAGGACCCACAAAAGAAAGAAAAATCAAAGTCCATGTGGATTCCTAAGCAACTTCTTAAAGCCCAGTGTCCTAAAGAAAAATCAAAGTTAGCATCCAAAATTGCTATCCCTCCATCTAAATGCCTCCGACCTCCCAAATTCATTTTGGGTCCTTATGTCTCAAAATCCATATCCACTCCTCTGTCAAATCCACAATCTCCTTTTCCTCCACTCTGTCACCCCTCAAGGTGTGTGCCAATGTTGATCTTGCCTACATTTCCATCCATTCAAAAGCAAGTCTTCCTACGCTCCCTCCATTATCCAACACCTATTTTCCAACCTTTCTAACAACCTATCCAATCCTTTGCCTAAATCCTTATCTTACTTCATTCAATCACCCCTTTCATCCCTTTTATCATTACCCTACCTACGTCTTTGAGCATACTATCATAGTTATGGTTCATTATTACGTATCTTTCAAGAGCACCATCCAAAGACAAGATGCTTGAGTCCTACATCCATGATCACACATCCATTATTTTCCAAAGGTCAAAATGTCCAAAAAGTCAAAAAGTCAAAAAAAGAGAAAAGAAAAAAAAAAGTTGTCTTGATGAAAACCTGGCAAACAAGCGCTTTGGGCAAGTACCATAATGAAAACCTGACAAACAAGCGTCATGTGTAATCTATGAACTTCTTGCATTCCATACTTGGGGGCAAGTTTCATCCATGTTTTCGAACCATATCATATCCCTGTCATTTCCTCCATTATCCCATGTCCCTCATATCCCTAATCCTATTGACATCCATATCCCCTTTCTCCCAACTTTGATCTTGACAAGGCTAGGGATCTTCCTAGAAGCATCACATGTCTTATCTGCTTTACATTGTCCGCATTCCTTTGGTCCATATTGCCTATCTTATCACAACCTTTAATCCATATCCTTTACCCTTGTCCATATCCTGTCATTTTCTCATCGATATCCTATCATTCTCATATCCAAGTCCCTATCTTGGTCTTGATGTAAAATAAGGACATTAAATGCAAAACAAGTTTTCAAAAAACCTCTTGACATGTCCATTCCTCAGTGCACCATTTCATTACCCTATCATTGTCGTATCCAATCCCTCGGCATGGTAAAAACATGTTATCCCATTCTTTGGATAGTCCTTGGCACCCAAACAACGGCAATGTCATAATAAGCGACCCTTGTCCTTCATCTATCTACCAGTTCATCCATCAATCCATAATGTCCCTGCCTTGCTAGACACTGGGAGCGATTCAATACATCTTGCTCATGTAAATACAAATGTCCTGAAAAAATTCAAAAATAATTGCATGTCCTGAAAAAATTCAAAAATAATTGCATGTCCTAAAATAATTCAAAAAAATTGTAAAAAGTCCCCAAAAAATCAGTAAAAATCAAATGACCCTGAAAAAATACCATAAAAAAATTGTATATGATGCTGAAAAAATCCTAAAAAGCATAAACAAATCCTGAAAAAAGGCACTAAAAATCATAAAAAGTCTAGAGAAAATCTTAAAATTTTAAAACGTCCTGAAAAAAAATAAAAATTGAATATTTCGAAAATCCTAAAAAGTAGGAAATCATTAAAAACTCAAAGCAATAAATGTCATTTTATGACACTCATTTTATTTCCTCATCATGTACATAATCATTTTCCCTTTTTCAATAAATTGTCCCTTACAATAGACAGACATCTAAGCAGACATAATCCAAAGATTTATCAAACATTGCGCTTAACAAATCATGTATCAACAGACAAACTATCCAATCAAATCAGCAATCAATCAGATCAAACTTGTCCTATCATTCAATCAATCAACATCAATTTTGTCATTTATCAATACAGGGTGTTGTATACTCGAAACCAGACGATATTTGTCTTAGATGGGGTACTTCATTCATGAAACCAGTCATCATCATCATCAAACAAACTATCAACTTTGACAACAAGATTGGAATGGTTGTTGACTTGCTTGGTTCAGTGAGTCTTATCTTTTATTGATTTATCATTTGGTCATGTTCCTATGCTACTCCAGGATATCACTGAGTGATGAGAGTGGTCGGGAAGGTTCATGGTCCTTTATTTTTTTTTTAACTTCTGTTTGTAGGGTGTTTTTCATAAAGTTCTAGGGCACGTAAGTCATATGCTTTAGGATGGATGGAAACATTCCTTGTCTGCAATTGTGTTTGTTTTTACACAAAGGGATTGCATTATCACCCTGACTTTCTGTGTCATGGTGTGACGCATCCATTTGCCATATTAAATAAAGCTCCATTGATAAAAGTGCACTTATGACAGCAAGATTTCATCACTACTAACTCTTCTTTGTCCAATTTCTGTATTTTACTAACATTTCTTCCGCTAGTCCTTGCAATCATTTTCTTTTTCAAAAAATTGTCCTTCTATCAATTTCTGCCTAATTTTTCGAGGGGGCATCCTACCTCCATTTTTTCAATCCACTGGGGCATGATCTTTTTTTCTTTGATGCAATGCTCAGAATCACACTGTATCAAAGAGGGGCAAAATGTAGACACTAAAAAATGGTCCAATGCCTATGGCCCCCCTTTTTATAACATGATCTCAGTTGATGATTGCTTTGCAATGGAATAGCTTCACGGGTGGGAGGTGATAACATAGACAAGTTTCCATCCCTGCATTTATGTCTTGCCCATGTGCGTCTCCTTATGTGTTGGCCATAAGAATGAGTACAGGAGCTCATGTTGTGTTTGTTATTGCTTCTAGGTTTAGTCTCCTTTGGTCTGGTTGTTTCTCCTCCAAGTTTATTCAGGGTTGTTCAATTGCTTTTGGGTTTGCCACCATGGCTAGCAAATAGGCTAGCTCTCTTAGGGATCCCCTGCATCATGTAAATGTTTTGGATCACAGACTCGAGAATTTTACACTATGCCAACCTGTATTGCTGAATGAGCATTCTTGGTCCAGAGGGTCTTGCAAACAATGGCACTCTTCTAAATTGGGCTTCCATTTTGGCTGACTTTGAGGTTGGTTATGAAGCATATGCTGGTTTGCTAATACCATGGCCTCTTAGAGGTGTTTGGTGGATACATGTTGTGTCTCTTGAGGAGGGTAATCTGGTTCACTCAACAGAAAGCAGAATTATTGAGCGAAAGCTTGGACACCTTGGCTGACTTAGAGTTTGTTAAGGCTAAAAAGTTTGTGAAGGCAAAAATGGTGGCAGTCTATAGCTTGAGTGTTCAATAAAGCCTTTGCTCATTTGAGGTTGGCAAGATCTACCACTCTCTTGGGCTTCTCTCCCTGGGTATTCATCATACGGCTGCTTGCTGGTGTATGACTTTTGGCTTGATCAAAAAAGTGGCCATCACAGTTTCTCTCAGCCCCTTTTTTATCCTGTTGTTGTTTTGTCTTGTGCTGGTTATCTGGTTTGTATTGGCTTCTGGCTCTTTTTATGGTTTTGGTTAGTTTAGCTGTTATCATATTTCATCTAGTTCGGTTTGTCTTATGGCTTGCTCGACTCCTCCTGGAGCTGCTCACGCAGGCTTTTTGATTTGCTTTATAGTTCTCTTGCTGTTGTTTGCCTAAGGGTTGGGGACCCATTATAGTTTTCCAAAATTATATCTACAAAAAAAATGTAGGGAATATTAAGGAAAAAATGGAGAGCGAACAGACTATATAAAAAATAATTTCAAATACCAGTTGCAACTCCATAAGCCATTGCTTTGACATCTTCAAAGGTATATTGTCCACGCTCCTATGGACCTTGATGTTATTAGAGGCAAACTAATCATTTATATGTGGAATTGCTGAGCTCACAACATTGACATTTCGATGAGAATCATTCTTGTAATTATATTTCTCTATTGTAATTATTCCTGTGCATACGAATGGTTCAATTCACTGCAGCCTCATGGATTGCGCATAATGTAAGACTAATTGACATGGACTTCTGCTCACTGGAGCATCATTAACTGCGTATATAGTTAGACTGACTAAGGAGTTCCACATTCCAATCTCTGGGAGAGTTTGCATTTAACTCACCTTATCCAGCCAGCATTCACTGTCATCCTTATAATTTGACTCAACCTATACTAATGAAAGAGTATACACAATCAGTTTTGGAGGTTCATTCCCTTGTGTCCTTTGTTTTTCTACATTTCGTTTCATGCACCCTGCGGTGTCCTTGGCTGTATGCTCCTTAAGGGTTATATCAGCTGATATCATAGCCAGATTTGACGTCACACTCAACTGTCTAGCTGAGATTTTGGTATCTGGCATTTCTACCTACCAGGGCACAAATTCTCGGATAAAGACTGCTTTTCTAGCCAACATTGGGATACTTCCGAATTTCCAATTGTGTGCTAGTGTCCACCACAAGGTAATCCTGCATGTTTCATCTTCAGATATCTTAAAATACTTTCTACCACAATTTATTGCTTTCATGCCCATGACTATTAGTTTTTTCTGTTAGCAAATCATTAAAATACAGCTGGCGTAGCCAGCATTTTGGGACTAGTCACTTTCCTGGAATTCAGCATGCTTGACAACTAATCAATAGGGGCATGTCAGAATTGAATGACAAGGGCACCAAGAACACTGCTTTTATCGAGAAGATTGAAGTTAACATGGCATATTTAGCCACCACAAACTTCAAATTGGAGAGAATAGCAATTAGAAGCTGAAGAAACTGTTGCCTTGGCTTGCTTTTTCTATGCAAAGAATCCAAAACATGAAATCAGTGCAAGATATTTAAAAGATTAACAGTTTAAAGTTTACACAGTACAAATTGTTAGGAAAAGAGAATATTTTGATGGATAAATTTTTTGAATTTCCTTTGAGACCTATCAACAGGATGAAATGATGAAAGGTTGCATGCCTGGAGCTCTTTCTTCCAAGTACATCACATCCGAAGTATGCCACCCAAGGTAAGAAATAACTAAATTGAATAAATTCCTCCTAACCTAGACATCAGCGCCTATTAAAATGTGGGAGAAATTAATAAAAACATAAATGGTGAGATACAATAGAAAATATATAATGGGAATACCTACCTAATTAAATATAAATAATCAGTCGATCAATTTAAAACCAAACCAAGGGGCGAAACAAGGTATAATGTGAACATTAAGGTACATAAATTATTTCAAAATGTATTCAATTTGGGGTTGTTTTTTAATACACAAAAGAGTATAAGATTAACCAAACGCATTAGAACAACAAAAAGCCCACCTAACTCTAGGTTTATAGATGATGAGCCTCCATGAATGACCGTTGATGATTTCATGCTTACCTTAGGAAGAGTAATATCGATAAAACATTATCTGCCGCTCAGTCATCTGTGTTAATGTTTTGGGTAGCAGCAGGGGATATCATTTATCAGCGATAGTTGTGCAAACTTCATTTGCTCTCAAGCTTTCTCAGTTCCTTAATTTTGAGTCTTTCCTTCATTACTTTGCCTAGTAGCAACTACATTATTTTGATGATGCTGATGAGTTCTTTCCATCCCTGCTGAATTCATTCTCTTATGTCTACTGTTGCCTTCATGTGCTCGATTACTGGAGACGGCTTTTGGTGTATCGATAGCATTCACTTTCATATGTTTCCTTTCAGCAGTCAATGTATATTGTTTAATATGTTCTGGAGATGTTTCGTATCCTTGTGTAACTGCTACCGCCAAGCATTAATGAAAATATCGAACAAGTGTCACTATTCATGTTAGCTCGGGTGGAAATGCCGTTTGTGTTTTATGGGCTTCCTTTTCATGTTCACATGGATGTGGGATCGCTGGAGAATCCCAATCATCTCCCTTTGTAACTGTCATCAACTCTTCAATGGTAACCGTGATGTCTCTTGGTTTTCTAGCGACTTAATTATTCTCGGTGCTGAGTCTAGTATATATGACGATTCAGTGAGTGGTGGTGATTTCTAGCAGAATTGCGTGTCTTCAGCAAAGGAAAATAGATCACAGATTTATGACTGTTGAGAACATAGTGTGTCTGCATCATAAGTTCTGGGTCTGTTTTGATTGCTGGATGTATGATCTGTGTACGATTATTACAGTGTGTGTGATTCATTTCACTTGATTAGTATCTGTGAGATATGTGAAGGATTGTATATGCGAAGTATGAGTTGTTCAAACCGTTAAAGACATTCTCCTTGATTGTTAAGTGTTAACAATCATTGATGTTTTTCATATTTAAGCTTGAGATCATTGTACTCAGAGATTGAGCTTTCAATAAATGATTGCATTTTGTTGTGGCTGGGTTTTTCACCCTCAAGTGGAGGGTTTTCCCAGGATAAATTTTGTGTCATCTAATCTTGCATGTTTTGTGTTATGAATCTTTTGCTTCTCTGCTATTCTGGTTCAAAACATTAACAATCTGAACTCCCACTAATAAAAGTATGTGGTTAATAAGTATTTAGTTTTCAGTCTTAATTAGATGTGTATATAGTTTATTTAGTGTTTGCGTAAGTATGTTAGTCAATAGTAAGTTTTAGCAGGTTAAAACCTGAAGATACTGATAGTAACTAACCAGATATTAGAAGCAAAGAACAATATTTCCTTGGCCTCTATAAGTGTTCAAATGTTGGAACTGTTACAAGCATAGTGCAAACTGTGCAAGTTATTTTTAGCTGTTTGGAAACCAACAAAATCTTCTTCTTTATGTCCTCATTCGAACTAGTATAGCAGAGAGAAAAAGAAAGTAAAACCTGTTTCTCCCAAACACGTGCAAGCCAATGATGTGATCATTATCCAGCCTGCGGCCATCAGCTGATTCGGAGGGCTCAGTAGAACCAATCTCACATGAACTGTAAACAGTTCCATTTGTTGGATCAAGTATTTCTACCTGCATATAATGACCACACTTAATACTTAAGCTTTCTAGTGAGCATAACTTCTTCACTGCATCTACAAAAATTACACGTGGATAGCTCAGAGTGAAGCCATGATGTCTTCATCTCAAAAAGGTACATTTTGACAAGCAGAGCAGAATGACAAAACATAGTTGAAGATTTGATTAGCTAGGATATAGAAATTACCACTCCATGTTTTCTTCCAATTCCAAGCCTCTGCACAATTGTTTACGATGTCCAATGAGAACTAAAAGTAATAAGAAAATCCCACTCGTTCTTATCTAATAAGGAAAGATACACTAAGGTAAATGACTGACGCAAGTTGCCCAGGTAAGACTCGTGAATACTCCCTAGAAAGTAAACAATAAATAGCTATAATTCTCAAAGAGAGCGTACAGTTGCTTACAGAAAACTTGAGTCCAACAGTATCTATAAAAATTTGAAGAACATGTAAGCGAGCTTCTAAATTCGCAAAGGAGGAAGGTATGTTATTCTACAAAACAAACTTATTATATAATTCTTAAAATGTGGTTTAAATAATAATAAATTGAATGTGAACAAGCATGGGAGTTTTCACAGCAAAACCCCATGTTAAAATCCCAAAAAACTTGACAAAGAGTTGAATTGGGTAGATACTCAAGGTGTGGTGTAGCCCAGTCTACGAGACCAAGTTCAAATTTGACAGATGACAATCTTCTTAGACATCGCATCCAAGCCAAAAGCAATGATGGTGATAAAACTCCATTTATAATATTAATTAGAAGAAGAAGAAGTGTATGAGAACACTTAACATCTTACAGGATTTTGGGTATGAGCAGAGAGAGAAGTGGCCAAAATAGAGCGCTCGGAATCCGGCTGCCCCCATCTTTCAACAACCTCGGGCGTTCCCTTTTCTCCACGCACCTCGATAACTGCATCAACAAAAATAATGGTGTCACCATAGAAGCACAGAGATACATTCTACAAAACATAATATTGATATTGTCACCTTTGACGAGGCCCAAAACATCAAATGAGAGTACTCTGAGCGGAGGGCAGCCTAGGCAGTCCACTGCGCTGATACGAGGCATTGCCTCAACTCAACACAAGCCAGTAACGACTTGCACTTCCCCTCTCCAACATAGACTTCAATCAATTCCTTCTTTAACTAGTTAAATTTATTGCTGGAAATAAACTCCTAATTAAACCTAAAGTCCTCGGCTTTTGCACGGCGTATGTGGAATTTTCGGATCTCTTACAACCTCAAGAAGCTCCGAAATTTCCCACTGTTCTTAGAGACGACGACAATTTTGGTATTCACCGTTTTGAAAGAATGAAGAGCCTAAGCTGGTTTTTAGGTCTAAATTCCAAGTTGGGAGAGGGGAAATATTACAACTTAACGATACTAGGTGTCAATGTCACTTTCTAGTTTATCCCCGTCCTCCTCTCTTTAGTCCGGACTATAAACTCCCTTAACTTGGTCATCAAATTTGTATGTGAATGAGCTAATGAGCCTAAAGAGGAGACAAGAGGAGACTTGAAGGTTTGGAAGCGTTGGAGCTGCTGAAATGTAACAAATGGTAAGGGCTCGTTTGGACGCAGGCATACGGAATGTCGGATATAGTCAATTCTAGAATATGTTGCAATTCTAGAATATCATATCTTCAAAATGATATCCGGAATATGTGTTCGACCCGTTTGGACGCACCTGGAAGATGACCGAGAAGATGTATTTTCCGCATTTGGGTGCCGCATTTTGGAATTGGAATATGCACTGATGAGAATTTGTTTTTAATTTCTTTATAACAATTTGTGATTTTTTCAAATGTTATGATGCTTTTCACATTTTGTTCGTGTTTTGAATATTTATTTTATTTTTGCAATAAAATAATATTATAATATTTTATTTTGTTTTTGAATATTTATTTTATTTTTGCAATAAAATAATATTATAATATTTTATTTTGTTTTTGAATACTTATTTTATTT
>MU226501.1:515135-540900 GCA_018584345.1 Thuja plicata | reverse complement strand
CCATTACTGATCTAAAGCCCAAATGTGCAGTCAAGAAACCATCAATTATAGAGCATCACCAAAACTGATTTGAAGTTTGAATGGCAGCAGTAGGGAATCGAACAATGTAATACTTACCTCTCCGAACCAGTGGGGATTCTGAGAAATTGGCCGTTGCAGCCGACAAAGAGAAATGAACAAGCTCTTGTAAGCACAGAAGATAGGGTTTCGAGTAGCCTACTCACGCGGATGAAGTAAAAATGATAGGGTTTCGAGCAGCCTACTCACGCGGACGAAGGAAAAATGTCGTTGGATATGAAAATAAAAAGCGGATGTCAAAAATTATAAACACCCACGCGGACCCGACGACCCTTCAAAATTGGAATTCAAAAACTGGCATGCGAGCCCGCAATTCCAATTCCACCTTTTCAAGTGGAAGATGGTATGCCCATTTTTTTGGCAAAATTGGCATACCGAAATTCCAATTCCATCCGTGCATGTCGACCACAAACAATGGATTTCAAATTCTGAATTCGCAATTCGGGAATAACGGCCGATATGCCTGCGTCCAAACGGGCCCTAATAAGAGATCATGGAATCTAATCATGAAATCACTCAAGAAAATATGCTTCTAAAGGGGATTTAGCTGCAATGCAATGCAAGCTAACCTAAAAACATGCCAACAAGAAATCTCATTCTTAAAGTAAGAGATGCAACAACTTAAAAATGGAAACTCTTCGAAGACAAGGGAGGAAAGAGACATTTCACACATACATGAGTTTCAATCAGCACTAGCAAACATAGAAATCAAGGATGTGAAGCTAAAGGAACAAATAGAAGAGGCCAAATCGTGGGCACAAGTAACAAAAGGACCATCAAAGAGTCAAAGAGAACTCATTGAGAAGCATATTAGATTGCAAATAGGAGAAGAAAGGCACCGAAATGATAAGGCAGTGAATATAATTATTAAAGGTTTGAGGGATCATGGAGAAGAGTAGCAAACAAACAAGTTAATAAAAGACTTTCTAATAGACAAGTTGGAATGGGCAGGACACATTCACCAAGCAAAAAGAAACGGGAATGTATTGCAAGAGGGCACATATAGAAATGTAAGGGTAACATTGAGAAACATAGAGGACAAGAATAGCATTATGAGGAACAAAAGATTTCTGAAAGGTACACAATTCTACATAGACGAATATTTAACCCCACTACAACTAGCAGAGAGAAGACAAGAATGGGAAAAGGTGGTAGCAGCAAGAAACAAGGGAAATGAAGCATGGGTGTACAAAGGGAAAGTCCAGTTCAACAATAAAATAATACATGATAAATAGGAAGACGGGGCCACCCAGGCAAACCTCTCAATGGTAAGCTGGAATTGCAAAGGCTACCCTTGGAGGAGAGGTCTTCGTTTAGGGCCCATAGCAGAGGGGAATGGCATAATTGTCCTTGCTAAAACACATGAGCATGAAGGCTGCAGGGTTCCAAACTTTGAAAGCTACATGAAGATATCAGTATGGAATGAAATCATTGAAAATGGAAAAGGTCGTGGTGGAGTAACAACTTTAATAAGAGAATCTTGTGAAAAAATCATACAAACTGAAAAAGAAGACCCAAACAAGCAGTACATATGAATAAAAATAATGGTTAAAGAGCTCATAATTTATCTGGCAGCATGTTATTTTGTCCCCCATAGATCAAAATTATATAAGAAGAGAAAACTACATAAAGAGGACCCTTATGCAGCACTGAAAAGGGACATATATGATTACAACAACAAAAGAGAAATTATGCTAATTGGAGATTTTAATGCTAGAACAAAAAATAACCAGACTCTTTGTCTTAATATGGAAGTGGGAATTGATGACAACCCTCTATGGTTAGAAGAAGAGGGTAATCAAAGTTGGGAAAGAATATCTCAAGATGAAAGAGGGGCTATCACGCAGTACGTGGTAGAATTGTTAGGCATGTGCAACCTTTATGATCTGATTATATGTAATAACTTAAAAGCTTGGCCAAGAACGGGGAACATTACGTGTCACACTTACAATGGTCAAAGTATTGTGGATTATGTTATAAGTTCAAAGCAACTTGTGGTAAACCTGGAAAATTTAGAGGTAAATGATTGCCCCATGGAAATGAAATTAGATCATAGTATGGTATATGTTAAGATAAATATCCAAAAAGATGATCAACATCAAGGAAAAAAGCAGCAAAATGAAAAGAAAGAAACAACTCAAGGTATTATCTTTGTGACGCAAGAAAACCCAGAAAATTTTCAAACAATGCTCCAAAGGTAGCTACAAGAAGTGGAAACCAATGAGGGGAACTTGTTAAACAAGAAACCTATAGATAGCGTCAAGTTTACCTCAGTAATTCTAAAGGCTCTTAGCTCATGCAAAAGATATAGGCCTAAAATAAGCAACAAAAAATAGCTTTATTGCTAACCCATGGTATGATGAAGAATGTAAAGCAACAAAGAAAAGAAGCAAAACATGGGGAAATAATAGGAAATACACAAGGATTATAAGACTGAAAAAAGAGGAGTATATGCAAACTAGAAGGAAATAATTAATTTCACTTGGGAGGACCAATCCAAGAAGCTTTTGGAAGGAATTGAAGCAAAGAAATGTGAATAAAGTGAATAATATCATAGATTACCAATGGATAGAATATGTAAAACAACTATATGAGAAGGGACAAGACAAAGACATCCCCCCAATAATCACATCAAGAACTAAACTCTTCTCGTCAAAAAACATTAAAGAAGGAATCAAAAAGTTTGTGACGGGTAAGGCTCGTGAGATAGATGGTCTACAAGCGGAATACTTAAAATGGGGTATTGAAGCCCTCACGCCTCACATCAAAAGAATATTTAACGAATTCGTTGAAAAGGGGTTTCTAACAAATTGGACCACTAGTGTTGTAATCCCCTTGCACAAAAGTGGTGATATCAACCAACCTTCAAATTACCGCACTATAATGATCAATCCACTTTTCAGTAAACTTTTTAGGAGCATGACAGAAAGGTGAATCAACATGTGGATTGAAAAGGAAGGAAAGAGGATCAAAGGGCAAGCAGGTTTCAGGCCAAAATATTCTACGATAGACCATTGCATCACACTCAAACACTTGATTGAGAAAGTTTGGGATACTCAAGGGGAAAGGTATTTTGTTGCTTTGTTGACTTCAAGAAAGCTTTTGACATGGTGTCGAGAAGAAAACTTTGGAATAGAATGGAAGAGTTATAGGGTTTTTGTCGATAGGTTATATGATTAAGTCTGGGCCAAAATCAGAACCAAGCAAGGCTTATCATAATGTTTCGGATGTGATATTGGAGTCAAGAAGGGCTGCCCTTTATCCCCTACTCTATTCGGGATGTACATTGACAAATTAGAGGAATGGCTAGACAAGTTTGGTGGTGGTGGGGCCCATTTGACCAGCTATATAATAAAGTTACTCCTATATGCAGATGATCTCATTCTAATGGCAAAAACAACACAAGATTTGAAGGAACACTTGAAAGCACTAGAGTTATTTTGTCATGAAGTTAAGATGCAGGTGAACACCATAAAAACTAAGGTCATGATATTTACCTTGAAGAGAAAGAAGGTTGACAGAGAGTACATCTTTAAAGGCAACCCTTTGCAAGTGGTCAATGAATATAAATACTTGGGTCTTGATTTCTACAATAAACTTAGTTGGGAAACTTGTACAACAAAAAGGTTACAAGGGGGATGGAAAGCACTACACTCGCTACAAAATATATGTAGAAGTGTTGAGTTATGGGATTGGAAAACTAGGAAAAATCTTTTTGGGCTTTTGGTAGTGTCGGTTGTGCTATATGGCTGTGAGGTGTGGGGTAGTAACACATCAACAAGTAAATGGAGACAAATAGAAAGACTACAAAAACATTTAATCATGAGCAACCTTAAAATTAAATCTTTTGTTCCATATGAGACTTTCTTGGCGGAAGCTGGGGCTTTTTCTATTGAAGCAGCAACTATGTGCTAGTTGCTAAGCTGCTTAAGGAGATTAGAAAACATGGAGAAACACCGCTGGCCAAGAATAGCAGCAGAGGAAAAATTAGACGGACGAAAGAGTACATGGATGAAACAAAATGACAAATGGATGGATAAGTGGGGTATTAAAATAAGTGAGTACCCAAGCATCAATGATGACATAAAAAAGTACATTCAAGGCAAATTCAAGGAAAGCATGTGGACTGGGCATCTTGGGAGAAAGGAGTACTAATCCCACACATGACCATACTCAAAAGAACTACATAGGAATGGGAATAAAATAGAAAGCTAAAATGTTGATTGCCCAAATAAGAACTAGTTCACCCAAACTTAGGTGTGAAACCGGGAGATGGGTGATACTTGTGTGTGTGATTTTATGCACCTGTTAAGAAAGACACAACACTTCAATAGATCATTATATTAGTGAAAAATCATAAAAAGCAAGGGTTTGATGTAAATCACTAAAACCGATCTATTATTTCCTATCTAGGAGGAGTTTGAAGAATGCAATAATATGCCCTTAGATTATGCATTTATCAGTGACATATACAACCTAGAATGAAAGATTTAAATGAAAACTAATCTAGTATGCTCAAGAAATGTCCATTTTTAACTCTAAGATGAAAGATTATAACAATGCAAATAAGAATTAAGTTAAAATGCAATATAAGTCCCTAAAATATGAGCAACATAAGTTTTCTCTTTTAACTCTCCAAATATGGGCAGCATAAGAATGCTTTCAACTCTAAAAATTAAGGGGTCATTTGTGCTCAAAATTCATCCAATTTATAAAAGAAATGGAGGAATGGGGGAAGGCTTGAGAAGTGAAAGCCATTAACGAGGATGTAAGACTCATGTGGAGTGTGGAAGAGAATGTGTAAGAGACGTAAATGCTTCATTTATGAAAGCATTCATGAGGTATGGGTGAGGGTTTAAGAAGCATGGGTGAGGGTTTAAGGTCAAGCTTGAGAACTTTGACTTTAGAGGGAGGGTTGAATTCCTAATCACAAAATTAGGAATGTGACATCATTAGGAAGTGGGTTAGGATGAGATTAAGATTAGAAGTAGGCTTAGCATGGGTGAAAGGGTTGGGATTAGTTTGAACCCAAGGTTAAGGTGGTTGAGGTAGGTTAGGTTAGGGGTTAAAGGGGAATATTAATGAAATAAATTATATTTAATATATTCATTTAATAATAGGGAAATTAATTATTTAAGTTTTTGATTGCTTTTGATAATTAATTAGGACTATAGCCAATTAATTAGATTAATTTAGGCTAGGGGATAGGCTTTTGCAAGTGATGAGGTATAATTAGGATTTTATTTAATTCCTTTTTTAATAAATTAACTTAGCCATGTTTTTTATTTGAATTGATTATATTGAATTGATTTGATTTAATTGGCTAAGGTAATTAATGAAATTCAGTGATTAAATCACTTGGGAGATTAAATCTTATTTGAATGAATTATGCCAACTGATTGAAGAGTTGTCTTGACATAATTGGGGGTATGATCATATTTAGGGAAAATAGGGTCTATGGTCAGAGCATACCAAATTAAGGTGGTTACATTTGCCCCTCTTTGAATAGATGTGCAAGCAGCGTATTAATTCAAAAAAAGTTTTTGATGTTGACTTCATAAAGTTTGAGAATTTCGATCATGATCGAACGAAATGCCTGATGAGATCAGTCTTGCACTTGATTGAACTAAACTAATAGAATTGACTTTGAACTTGATCAAACAAAGGTCAATAAGCAAAGATCTTAAAGATACCAATTATGAACTTGGTTGTCGTCCAAAATTGATAGTATCGACTCCGAACTTGATCGAACAAAGGTCAGTGTAAAGCTGCCAGGAGCTTTAATAAGAATCTAAGAAAAACTAGACATAAGATATCCAGCTTGTGAGAACTGAAGCCTTCAATCCAACAGTTCCGACTTAGTCAAGGAGTCGTCATGCCTTTAGTTTTTTTGATAATGAAGTTGTTTTTAATGTTGTTTCGAGCAATAATTTGATTGATGATAGTGTGATCATGACCCATCAGGAATGAAATCAAAGGAAAGAATAAAATCCCTCTGTTGAATGATGTATCACTTGCAGTGAGCAATGAGGTCAAGAAAGAATGGGTCAGAAGAAGTGAAGGAATGAAGGTGTGTTAAGAGTAAACACATGGGTACCAAGTTAATTATGTGAAAAATGTGAGTTTTGAATCTGAGTAAATGATGTCTGACCAAGATTTGTGATGAAATGTGCAATTTTGATGATATAGAACCAGGAAAACTGATTTTTGGAACATATGGAGCAATTCTACATTTTTCAGGAACTATTGTAAAAAAATTATTGTACTGTGTAAAATGGCGTAGGTACCTTCAATTTGGTTCTCGATTGATCAAAAATAGAACAGAATAAGTTACAATTGTCTAGGAGGAGTTTTGGAGCTCCTAAATAGCTCAAAAAGTCCAATATATATCTCAAAAATCACTTTTTAACTATTCATTTTCACTTTTACCCTTAGTGATTTTTAGAGCTCTATAGAGAAGATGGTGGTCCCCATGAAGAAGCATCATTTCGAGCTCAGTGCCCGGCCAACTACACACCTCCGGTAAGTACTCGTAAATCTACCCTGTGAATTTTGCAAATTTATTGTTTATGCATTTAGATCCAATTTAGTTTTGCATTGAATTCTCTATTTCGGATCACACCGATCAATCCCATGTCATATCCTATGGATGCAAGAATTCCTGTGTCGTATCTGGGATTTCCTAGATCATACCACGTTTCTCAATTTTGTGTCGTATTTAGTGGATTTAGAATGGCTTTTAACTTTCATTGTACCCTGCAAAAGAGGGTCGTACGCCGCATCCCGCGTCACACCCTATCCATTTTGTATTGTATCCGGGATGCCTCATTGTATCCCAGAAATCAAGGATTGTATCCCGTAAAAAGGCTCGTACCCTACCAATATAGAATCATATCTGGTTTTATACTTTAGAATTCTGCAAAATGTGAAGTGTCTCTGATCTTCTAGCTAGGAAAATACTTAGCGGATTTTGTTTCTGTGTAGTCGTCATAGATAGAGCACTGATTTGCCTTTGTAATTGCTATTTTGATGTAAAACAGGTCCCTTTTGAGGTAGTAGCTTTTCGAGGACCATACCCTGGGCGTGTCCTCACCTTGTCGTGATAGTTGACGGATGATGAGCTAGATATAGTAGCCCGAGTAGGTTTACAGTCTTTGATAGATTTACCCAACATTAGGGTAAATCGAGGGTTGTTGACTGCTCTTGTCAAGAGATGGCACTCAGAGAACAACACCTTCCATCTCCCGACCGGTGAGATGACTGTCACACCAGAGGATGTGTGGCGAATACTTTGAGTTCTAGTTATGGGTCATGAGGTACGATTGGAGGCGACATCTGTCATTGTTGTTGGTGTAGCTTGTCATTTCTTTGGAGATGATACCATTGCTTGGAGATACATCACCTGGGATTACATATTTGATCACTATGATCACTTGTCTGTATACTTATCTGGACTTATTGGTGGCATCCTGATGCCAGGTAGAGGACAACATGGTTTTCTAGTAGGATGGGTAGATATGCTGGAGCAGATGGTTGCTTCGGGATGAAGATTTGCGTGGGGTAGTTACATTCTTACCCATATTTATAGGGAGCTCCATGAGATTGTATATCATTATTCCTAGAGCATGACTGTAGGGATACTAATTCTTCAGATCTGGGCCTAGGAGCACATACCAGTTACACGGTCGATAATAGACAGGCAGTGCGCACCAGAGCAACCTTATGTGTATATGTATGCAAGTCTTATCCAGTAGCCCCATCTAGGCAAGGTAGAGTATTGGTGTCACCTTTTCAATGATATGACAACAGTAGTATGGAAGCCATACTTGGATTGTGAGGAGTGGGGATCTGACAGATGACAGATGCCATTCTTCTTTTAGAGCAGATACTTGATCGACCGGACCTAATATATCATAGAGTGTTTCTTACATACCCATGTTTTGAGACAGTTCGGTCAATTATAAGGCAGGAGTCGGGACATGATTGTATATGCTAGTATCAAAGATGAGACACCAGAGTGGGGTCCTCAGTTGAGGTATGAGACTACTCATCAGGAGATTAGGGACATGGTCAGAGTCACCTGGGACCTTCGATTAGATGTTGCAGATGCAGGTTGTTCTGATGGCTGTCTAGCACAGATGCTTCAGCATCCCTTTCCATGGTTCATAGTACCGGATGAGGCCATTCCTCGTATTGAGGACCCTCTAGATTATGATCCCGTTGACAATCATCTTGCCAGAGGAAGAGTAGGAGCTCAGAGAGATAGGGGAGTTGGAGGTAGGGATGACGGACGAGATGGTGGACGAGATCGGAGATGTCCTCCTCCAGATAGAGGACGGGGTTCGGATGATGAGGATGATGGCGAAGATGACAAGGGTGGAGGTGCAGTGGGTAGTAGTGGTGAGTGGCAGTGGAGAGGGTCATCATACCTGATTCAGATTTGTTTCTCCTTGGATGGATCTAGGGCCATTACTTACAGGAGAGCAGTAGAGACAGAGGCAGCGGGATGCCCAACATGATAGGCCACATGATAGGTCTACATGACAGGACAAAGGTAGACGTTTTGGTCGACATGGAGATCCTTTATCATAGTGTGAGCAGGAGTGAGAGAAGATCAGGGCCAGGATTGCCACTTTAGAGGCCAGGATCACCACAGTAGATGCTTTTCTTATGGATAGAGATGTACAGCTCGAGCGGCTCAGGGTAGAGAGAGACACACATGCCTGTACTATCGTTCATCAGGGGCAGAGAGCGACATATTATTATGCTCTATATCATGCAGCAGTACCAGAGGGGCAGAGAGCTACATCTTTTTCATGTTTGGAACAGCAGTCAGAGGGGGCCATGCCACCACCAACAACTCCATTTGTACCACCTCCTCCTCCTCCAAATCAGGGAGAGGGGGGAAGTCAGAGTTGATAGTATACTTTGCCACATATTGTTGGGATCATTTTGTATATCAGGATCCTCTTGGGATCATTCTTTTATACCATGATATTCATACATGTATATCTAATTCGTACTGATTATCGAATACTCTTTGTGTAGACAATTCCATATTTTTGATCTGATCCTTTCTTGATATATCTGAGATAGTGGTTCTTGATCTGATACTCTTTTTGTAGACAGTTTCATAGTTTTGATCTGTTTCCATGATTTGATATATATCTGATGTAGTTGTTCCTGATCCTAACATGTTCATGGGTTCTCTTTGCTTTGATAGATGTTTATATTTGATGCACATGTGATGTATGTTTATATTGGTCTTATGATGAGTTTAGGTTTAGATGATGACATCATTTATGCCTTTTGATTTGGTACTGATATAAATGTATTTCAAATGATACTAAATGAATATGTAAATGTATGTTTTTGAGGTTTTCTTTATGCAAGTAAATGTATGGATGCACTTAGGATGTAAAATTAAATGCAATGCATGAATTCTTTGTTTTTGTATTTTCTCTTGCTCTTTTATGAATGCAGAATGTATGCCATGGATGTGCAACGACATTGATATCAGAAATATTGGATGATTTAATTAACTTGGATTTATGAATGAAATTAGAAATCATTTTGAGCTCAAATCCCTTATACTGTTTCTTTCTTTTTAAAATGAATCATGCAATCTCTAAATGCATCTACATGCAAACTCTTAGGACTGTCACTGATTTGCAGATATTGTAACATTTTTATCATCATTGGGCACTTTTTAGAATGGATACCACCTAATAGTACAACAATCACTAATACCCACTGGTATCATGAAAGTTGGAATATTGTTTGTATTGGATGCCATGTTGGAAATAAACTTATGCATCAAGGCACAAAAGCTAGGATAACAAGTTAGTCACCTTCCTTTTATTATATCAGATTCTGTTTAAGTGTAATGTAAGATATGTGACCTGTAATGACCTTGAAAATTCATATCCTTGGGTACATTATGTTTCATACACCTTAGTGAGAATCTGAGTTTTTAGAAAATAGACAAGGAAATTGTTTCAACCTCACTGTAGTTTACACTTAACCAAGATCGAGATATATGCGGTTATCCACTCATGTTGGCAGCTCTTACCATAAACATCCAAGTTAGGTGAAATTTATAGGATCATTTGGAACAATCACTATACGTAGAAAACCAAGAAAATGTTATGCCCCCTCTTCTTGCGACTCTTTGTCTTTGCGCATACGTCATGGAGTAACTCAGAAGACATAACAACCATCAATTGGGAATCAATCAAAGAAAATTTAAAATCACTTTGATGCCCCTAGTACGAAACATCATGGGGATAGAAAATAATTATAAACAAACCAAGAACAAACTGTGTGCTTTAGTAGTATTGAAAATTACCATTGATTCATTTTTGAAGCGCAGTAGAGATTCATCAACCAGAATTTGGAATGTATGCAATATGTTTCCCTGTCTGAGTGCATGCGAAAGTAATCATGTCAGTAATTTCAATCCATGTAATGTCTTAGAAACATTGTGTAAAGTGTTGAAAAACACTAGTCTGTTTTAAGTTCCTGGATGTCAAATGTTTGATAAACACTAGTGTGATGTCAGTTACCATTTTTGGAGAGGCGAACCATCCTGGACAAGATACTCAGGACAACCTAGCAGATGTGAACTGACCAAGCTAGCAGATATGCCCCCAGTGCAAAATGACTATTCCTAAGACGCAGACGCAGACAAATCCCAAGCAAGGATAGGACATGTGTAAGGAATCAGAGTCACCAAATAACATAGGTGCAAGATATGAGGTTTTAACATCGTCAGTGCATTGATAGATAGAGCACAAAGTTTGAATGACGCCTATTTTCCAAGTTTTCACCACTCGGCAAAGCTTCTCCTTTTTGCTGCCAAGATGCCTGTTTGCCAGATTTTCATCAAGGCACTTTTCTCTTTTTCATTTTTTTTTCTATTTTTGCTATTTTGAATGTTTTTGTAGTATCAAGGTGCCTGTTTTCCAGGTTTTCACCAAGGGTACCTTTCTTCAGGACTTTTTCCACTGTTTTTGAATTTCTTCAGGATCAATTTTCTAATTTTTTTTGGTATTTTTTGAGATTTGCACTACACAAGCTCTACTAGCCAGACATCAAGCGTAGAACCGCTTCAAATGTAGAGTATTAATGGGATCTAGGAGAACATCTCCCTTAGGTGTAGCTAGCTAATAAGCTCTAGTCCCAAAAGTTGTAGTAATAACATAGGGTCCCAGCCAGTTTGGTTCAAACTTTCCTTTTTTTTCTCTGTTAGGCTGGTTCTTGGGATTCTCTTTGAGAATGAGATCCCCCACTTGAAAGTTTCATGGTTTGGCCTTTTTATTGTACCCTTTTGACATGCATTTTTGGTACACTTTTAGATGATCGAACGCTGCTTGTTTGCGCTCATCAAGTAATTCTAGTGCATTCACCCTATCGATGCGGTATTGTTCATCAGTAACAAGACCTTGTAAAGATACCAATAAAGATGGGATTTCAACCTCAATAGGTAGTACTGCTTTAGTGCCATAGACCAAAGAAAATGGCATGGCTCATGTTGGTGTTCTGATGCTTTTTCTATAGGCCCAAAGTGCCAGATTTAATTGTAAATGCCAGTCTCTGCCAGACTTACTCACAATTCAATGTAGGATCTTGAGAATATTCTTATTAGATGCCTCCGCCTGTCTATTACCTTGAGGATAATAGATTGAGGAATAATGTTGAGTGATGTGAAACTATGTGCAAAGGTCTTCAATGTCTTGGTGTTTAAATTGGCCCCATTGTCTGTTACAATTAAAGAGGGTATCCCATATCTACAAATAATGTAGTTCAAGATGAACATAGCCACTTTTTTGCCATTGGATTTGATTAGCAACACGGCTTCGACCCACTTTGTGAAATACTTGGTGGACATAATGATGTACTTGTGTCCATTTGAAGAATTAGGATATATTTGTCCAACAAAGTCAAAGGCCCATTGCTGAAATGGCCAATGAGTTATAAAGGGGATGAGTTCTCTAGCAGGAGCATGGATAATATTTCCATGTGTTTGGCATTTATGACATGTCTTTGAAAATTGAATAGGATATTTTTCCATTATGGGCCAGTAATAGCCTACTCTGAGCAGTTTCTTAGCTAGTGAAAAGCCATTTGAGTGTGATCCACAGATTCCTTTGTGGACTTCTTTTAATACGTGATCTGACTCCTCACGCTCTAAACATCTAAAAAGTGTACCATCGAGACCTCATCTATATAAGTAATTAGTAATGAGGACATAACGCGATGATTTCCTATTCAAGGTTCATTTTTCATTTCTAGATAGATCATTGGGAATATTTTGGTTAGTTAGGTAAGCAATGATCTTAGTATACTGAGATTGGTCTTGGGTGTTCAAAGCACAAATTACATGGTATTCAGGTGTATCAAAGGCTGGGTAAGATAATTCTTCCACCAAGAAGTCATAGTGGAATTGATGTTCCTCCAGTTGTAACATGGATGCCAGTGTAGCCATAGCATCTGCAGCTTTATTCTCTATTCTGGGCACTTGTTGGAATGTGATGAAGACAAAGTACTTCTTTAAGTCATCAACCAATTTCTTGTAGGGCATCAACTTCTCATCTTTGGTCTGATAATCTCCATTTACTTGATTGATAATGAGTTGGGAGTCACCATACACATGTAACTCTATAATCTTCCATTCCATAGCAAGTTTAAGACCATTTACCAATGTTTCATATTTAGAAATGTTATTCGTGCATGGAAACATCAATTTGTAGGACTTGGGTATTTTGTAGCCTTGAGGAGTTATGAATAGAACTCCTGCTCTAGAACCTTGTTGCGTGAAAGAACCATCAAAGTACATCTTTCACGGATACTCAGTTAGATGCATAATTGTTTCATCAGGGAACTCAATTCTTAAAGGTTCATCATCTTGGAGTGGTGAATTAGTTAATTGATCTGTGAGGACTTGTCCTTTAATAGCCCTTTGATCCATGTACTCAATGTCAAATTCGCTCAGAATCAGGACCCATTTTGCCATTCATCCTATTAATGTTGTCTTTTTTAAGAAGTACTTCAAAGGATCTACCTTTGTAATGAGCTTTACCATATGTGATAGCATATAATGTCTCAATTTTTGTGATGCACAGACAACTGCTAAGCAAGCTTTTTCAATTATGTTGTAATTGAGTTCATAAGATACTAGTGTTCTACTAATGTAGTAGATTGCTCTTTCCTTTTTAGTTTCATCCTCTTGTGCCAGCAATACCCCCAATGATGTAGTTGTAGCTGAAATATATAGGAGTAATGGCTTTCCATGAATGGGTTACATGAGAATAGGAGGAGTAGCTAGGTACTCTTTTAATTCTTTGAAGTTGTTTTCACAATGTTCATCCCATTTGTAGGTGACACCTTTACATAGCAATTTGGTAAAGGCTTGTGCTCTGTCTGCAAGTTGTGACATAAACCTCCTGATTGACTGAAGTCTCCCTTGTAATGTCCTCATTTGACTAATGTTGTGTGGAGGAGTCATTTCTAGTATAGCTTTGAATTTTGCAGGGTCTACCTCAATTCCTTTTGCTGAAACAATAAACCCTAAGAGCTTTCCTGATTAAACCCCAAAGGCACATTTCTTTAGATTGAGCCTGAGTTGAAATTGCTCCATACGATCCAATATCTTCCTCAAGTCTTCAACATCATTAGTCCTTTCTTTTGATTTAGCTAAGGTATCATCTACGTAATCCTCCATGTTTTTATGCATCATATCATGGAATATAGTAGTCATAGCTCGTTGGTATGTAGCACCTGCATTCTTTAACCCAAATGGCATAATGTTCCAGCAAAAGGTTCCCCATGCACATGTAAATGTGGTTTTCTCTTAATTTTAATCTAGTTATAGCCTGAGAAGTCATCCATTAATGAGTACATTTGGTATCATGTTGTTAGATCTATGATCATATCAATATTTGGTAGTGGAAAATCATCTTTAGGACATGATTTTTTTAAGTCCCTAAAGTCTGTACAGATCTTGATAGATTTATTTGATTTAGATACTGGGACCACATTGGAAATCCATCTTGCATAAACGATGACTCTGATGAATCCAACTTTCAATAATTTTTTTAGCTCTGCTTTTACTAGTAATGCAACATGAGGATGCATCTTTCTGAGTTTCTGTTTCATGGGTTTGATCTCAGGAGCCATAGATAAATGGTTCATTATCAATTTAGGATCCAGTCTAGGAATATCTGTGTAAGACCATGCAAACTTGATCTTTTTCTCTTTGAGGAACTCAATGAATTGTATCTTCTCCTCATCTGACAAAGATTGTGCTAGGTGAACAATTTGAGGAACTTTAGTTGTGCCCAAGTTAATTGGTTATGTTGGTTCTATCAAAACTAAAGATCTTTCTTGAAAGTGCTCAGGGAGGATATCAAGAATCTCATCTTTTGGCGCCTCTGAGAGGTTTTCACCATCAAATACATCTTTTGTTTTTACTTTTTAGAATCTGACACTGCCACAACGTGGTTTTCACCGTCAATCCTGTTCTTCTTTTTATTTTTCAATTTGTGACTGAGAAACTTGATATCCTCCTATGACATGTTCATGCTCCTTGCATTGGTGGAAGAAGGGTAAGGTTCACAAGCATTCAGGTAGCAAGCCAAAGTGTAGTCATTAGGGAAGTCTAGGATAGGAGTAGGATCCATATTAGTCCAATCAATTAGGTCTAGTTTATTAAAGAAAAGGAGTCAGATTTTGGGAAGGACAGCATCACATCAGCGTTAAGACTATTAACTGACATGACATGTTCTGTTAAGTCTATTTCTACGATGTTTATATCAATAAGAGTCAGATCGTCATTATCAAATTTGTTGTTATTCATATGTGGACCGAACTCTAGTGACTCATCAATGGAACTTTCATCTTCATCTCTCTGTAGAAGGAGGTTCCTATCTTGTAGCCTCTAAATTTCTTCTAGGTCTAGGAAAATACCAATTTCTTCATCAATGAGTCAGGGAAGGGATACCTCCTTTGCTTTGGGAACATCAACAATGTTAGGAGAAATGTTAGAATGTTCTTTGTGTTATGATGGAGCTGCAAACATGTGAATTACATCTATTTCAATGTCCTCTGTGGCAACAGATAGATCATCCCACTCATAATCATGGAAGTTTGTTATTTTGTCATCAGACATGTTCAAGAATTCAGCAATAGTTACCTGATGTACTCTATTAACCACTTGTAGATCAAAGTGTGGTAAATATAGGACATGTGAAATTGTGACTAAATGCACCCAATTAGGATGTGAATCATGTTGTCGGGGTGTGTCTTCAGTAGTTGTTGCTATCAATGGCACCTCTGGAGTGTCCTCTGTTGTTTCTTCTACCTCTTGAATAGTAGCTGGTGTGAACAAAGGGATATGAGTGTTTTGTGGTACCTCAAAGCTTGGCACATATCTTTCTCCTTGATATTCGGGATACTCTGTACCAATATGTAATAATCTTTCATAGGACCATTGTTCTAGTTCTATTTCTTCTTCTTTATCACTGCCTTCATCACAGATCGAACTACCTTTTGAAGTAGGGTCTTTCGATTTATTATTGAAACCTAGTCCTATTTTATCTTTGGTATCCCTGAATTCCATGTGTATAGGTTCAATAAGTCCTTTTCCTTTGTCTCCTAAAGGTCATTTTCCTTTATATCCCATTTGTTTGAGAAGATCATATCCTTTACCATACTTTTTTGGGGATATTTCCATATGTTTTTCCTCACTTTCCTTTAGTTCACCCTGGTAAAGCCAGACCAAGACTACTTGTTCTTTGCTGTCATCCCCTTGAGAGGTAGATGCTTTAACCATACCAATTGCTTTGTGAATTTTTGGCTTTTTAGATGTAGTGGGTGAGAAAGATGGGGAAGGTTTCCCATAGGATCTTGGTGACATTGGAAGTTATGTCAGTGATGGGGTCATGTCCAGCTTGTATTCCCCCATACTAGTTTGTTCAAGTTTTAAGGTCTTTCCAAAGCTTTTCATAACCATGTCTTTGGTAATCTCAGGTACAATTTCTTTTGGAACTTCCTTGTTATGCGGGACCATACTACCTGCTTTAACATTGTTGCAAGTATAACTGGCATCTACATGAATTATTACCTCCACCCCATTATGTTGGAGTTTGATATAATGGTGGTAAGTAGATGGTACTGCCTACATTTCATGGATCCAAGGTCTCCCTAATAGTATGTTATAAGACAAGGGTAGGTCCAGAACTTGACATATGACATTTCTTTCAACTAGCCCTATTCTGATGGGTACAACAATGAGACCTTTACATGATCTTTCTTCTTCATCATAAGATTTAATAGTGATTTTTCTTCTTGAATCAATGGTTTGTTCTAAGAGACCCAACTTCCTGATTAGATTAAGGGTACAAATGTTCAACCCCCTCCATCTATTAATACATGTCTAACATGGGATTTATGAATTAGGACTTCAATATGAAGGGGTTGATTATGCAGACGTGTCAATGATTTATCATCTTCTTCAGAAAAAGAGAGGTAATGTGGCGCTGAGATGTGATTAACCATTGCTTGGAATTTGTCTACATCAATGTCCTTTAGCACATTTTCTGCATGTAGGGCTTGTTCAAGAATTTCCCTATGCACTGAGGAGATTTTAAGTAACTCAAAAATAAAAAATTGAGTAGAGGTTTGTTGCAATTGATCCACCAAGTCATACTTCACTGTGGGAATATTAATTATTTGTCTTGTTGCCACCGGTTTGGGAATAGTGACAATAGGTTCCTTGGAAGTTTTTTCTGGTTTTGATGAGGAATTAGGCCCTTTAATCATGACTTGTGCTTGACTTTGGGTTATCGCATTTGATTGGGAAAATGTGTCTTGAACACCTTTGATAGTGACCGCATTAATTGATTCATTTTTAATGTCTATCATGTTGATCACATTATCATTATTAGAGTAGGCATAGTTTACTTCATTTCCTTTTCCTTTAGATGCTTCCCCTTTCTCATAATTAGGGAATGACTTGTTAAATGTTGTATGGTCCTCATTAGTGGTGCACCCTTCCACTTTGATCTTGCCTCCTTCAATAAGGTTTTGGAAAACATATTTGAGTTTAAGACAGTTATTAGTCTTATGTCCCTTGTTTTTGTGGAAGACACAATAAGAATTGTCATCCCACCACCTTGGTTTAACTTCTGGTCCCCATGGTTTGGAATCTGGGATCGTGAGAACTTTGTTGTCTAAGAGTGTTTTTAAAATGGTCTCAAGAGGTTCTCCCAAAGGAGTGAATGTTCTTTGAGGTTTGGAAGTCCATGGTCGACCTTTGTTGTTCTCATTGTTTGCTTTAGGTATGGAGGTTGTTACCTTGGCATCTTTACTTTCTTGCATGCTATTCATTAGATTAAACACTGCTGGTTTAGGATTAGCATTGGACGCATCTACCACTCCATTATTAACAACATTCTTGTTTTGTTTCCACCATTTAGGTTTGTTGTTGGAGTTGGTAGATTTGTTATCACTTTGGAGAGTGTTTTCTCCCTTTCTAACCATGACTTCTTCAATACGAATGGCATTTTTGATCATCCTATCAAAGCTAGGGGAATCTTGCATTTGCAATGCATAGTTCAACTCAGTTATCAAGTTATTAACAAAGATTTCCATCTTTTCTGATTTGGGAATAGCCCTTGAATACCTCGCAAAGATTTTCCTCCACCTTTGTAGAAAGTGTGTAAAGGACTCATCTGTTCTTTGCTTGGTATTACATAGGTCTATCATGGTTACATCATGTTGTATATTGTAGGAGTAATGTTGGATAAACCATTGAATTAACTCCTAATTTTTTTTTACCTTAGGTGTGAGCTTTGAGAACCACTCCATGGCGTTTCCACCTAGGCTTCCCGGAAATAGCCTCATTAGGTATGTAGGTTCATGTATGTACTCTATGCTTAGAGCACAAAACTCTCTCATATGGTCATGTGGGTCAGTCTATCCTGTATATTTGTCATATTTTGGCCTTGCCATGTTGGGAGGAAACAGATCCATATTAATACTCTTGTCGAAAGGAAATGGACAAATGGAGTCTAAAGAGTATTTTGTCTTGGGTTTAGCCTTCTCTTATTTGAGAGTTGCAAGCTCAGTTTGCATCAATTTTAGTTGTTTGGCGAGAATAGAGATAGGAGTTGACACCTCCTTTTCCTTTAGTTGTTCGACATCATAATCTTTAGGTAATTTTACTCCAGTGGATGCTAGATGGAGAAAGTATTTCTATTTGTCTTCGCGGATTATCTTTTCCAATGTTTTTAATAAATTTTTACTCTGTTTGAGTTTATTGTATTATTCTTCAGTAATGTCTTCCTCACTGTCTGAACCAAACAAAGGATGGTCAATATTTTGTTCTTCTTCACCATTGTTATCTTCACATTTTTGGTTTCTATCATTGTCATATTCCTCAAAAGCCTTACTCCATTCGTGAGTGGGTCTTTCCATTTCTGGGGAGTCTAAATCGAACAGGGAACTGTGAGATGTTTCTCCTTGTTGAAAGTGTAGTGATCTTGGAGGTACTTCTGATCCTTTAGAAGTGTACTTGTTGCATCTTATGTTAACCATGTATTTGTATCTCAACTTTGTCAAAGTTTCTTGATAGTGTCAAGTAGAGTCTCAAATCGTTCAAGTGAGAGTGTATAAGTAGAAGTATTGTTTGTATTTTGGTGGAAGTAAATGATTCCAGCGTCAAAGGGTTAGAATGCCCTGATAGTGAGTTGGGAATCAAGTTATTTTGAAAAGTGAATAGACCACACGTATTGAGACAGATTGTGAGAGACTGACAAGACATGCAAGGTGAACCTGAATTTTTTTTTTGACACAGCAATAGTGAAACCAAAAAAAGCAACAGGGACAGACTAAAGAGCCAAAAGGGAATCCAAATAAACTACTTTTCTTTGAGAGGCAACTATGCAAGTGCCCACTATCCTAGATGCGAGCCTTTGCAAGCAAGCCAAAAAATACAAGATGCGAGCCTCTGATGAACTAAATGCAACCTTTCTTCCTAGATATGATGCAATGCTGACCATATGCAATTCAGGATACCAGATGTGACTAAAAATGACTGTTTACTATTCTGTAAATTTGGTATCTGATTTGTCTTGAAGTTCATGTAATTTTTTCTGATAATAGGGTGTTTGTGTCTCTCCAATGAGTGAAAAATATGGTATGCAGCCAAAGGATTGAATCTTGTTGCTAGTTTGAATGATTTATCTCGTTAATGAACTTTCAGACACATCAAGAATATTTGCATTGTTAGGGGTGAAAAGACACATTCTTACACCCTATTTTCAAAGTAGAAGATGAAAATCCTTGCTTGTAGACTTAGGTACACACTCAAATGCTAATCAGAATATGGTCATCACCAAGCACGTAATGGCTCTGGTCATGATGCCATATTAGCTGACTCTAAACACAAGTGAGGGCATGGTATGACGAGTGTCTTGGGGCAATTAATTTTTGCCTTGCACAAGGATTATCACCATTTCGGGGATGAATCAAGTAGTTTGACTACAAAATTTGTTGTTTATGATGGGGCAATCTGTTCGAAACCATCTCCCATAGAATTTCACAAGCCAAAATTGAGGCATATAGCCCTATGAGTACTCAAATATGTGTAGTCTCGCAAGCAAGATTCAAGCGGCTCCGCTCTACACATACCCAAGCATGTTAAAGGAATGATGTCAAAATTCCAGGAACAAAAATGATTTCATCTTTCGAGGCTTTGGCCTACGAGGAAGCAATTATTTATAGTGATTTGGAAGGGTTGGCGTAAAACTTGTCCTCACTTGGGTCATTCCCGAGAGATTTTTTCCTCAACCGACAGGCCCTCTAATGTTAAATAAGCATATAAAGGATTGGCGAGCGTAGGATTTCTAGATTTCTGATTCTTTGAAAGAAGAAGAGCATACTCTCCTAGTCCATGTCGTTTTCTCCCAAAACACTTCAAGCAAAGATCATAAGTTAATGAAAGCATAAATACTTGAATGCAAAGTTTGTTTTGTTCAGTTTCCCCAAAGTTAGGTGATTTGCTTGTTCAATTACTATCCAAAATTTAGATAATGAAGTTTTCTTTGTTCAATTAACCACAATGTTAAATGATTTGTGTTGTCCAATTTCAAATCCAAAGGGAATTATATGATGTAACTTGTTCAATTATCCCACAAGATTAGTGATTTGCTTTGTTCAATTTCTGATCCGAGGGAAATTTAAAATAGTGAAGCTTGTTTAATTAGTCCCACAAGCTTAGTGATTTGCTTTGTTCAATTACAATATCCCAAAATGAATTAAACGGTGAGTTTGTTTGCCTTGTCCATTTATCTCCAAATTTCTTCACAAGTATTAAACCAACTTTTGATTTTTCTGATTTTCCTTAAAGGAAAAGAGCATAGTAATCTGGTTGATTTAACAAATGACTAGAAAATGTGTTAAGTGTTTAAAACTATGAATAAGGGAAACAAGTTAATCTATTTAAAACACCTGCAAACAAAAAGTTAGCAAAGTCTTTCCACCTTCTTATCAGCAACTTGCAAGCAAGAGTTGGGCAGTTTAAAGAGAAAAAGCACAACATATCAAAACATTAGTGGTTAGGCAACCAGATTTTCAAATTTTTAAACCAGATACGAGCCTAGAAATACAGGAAACAACCTTATCTACCATATACGAACCTTTGCACCAGATATGATAGAATACATACCAAATATGAGCCTTTACCAGAAATGATGCAGGATATCCAGGATGCGATTGATCCTAGATTCTGCAATGCGAGGGCATATCCTGGATGCGAGCCTTTACCACCAAAAATGACTTTGTACCTGAAACCTGTGGAGATAAGTTAGTGAAAAATGAATGTAAAATGAAGCAAAATCTAAAATTCTGCCCCACTATGGGCACCAGAAATGTGTGTGTGATTTTATGCACCTGTTAAGAAAAACACAACACTTCAATAGATCATTATATTAGTGAAAATTCATAAAAAGAAAGGGTTTGACGTAAATCACTAAAATCAATCTATTGCTTCCTATCTAGGAGGAGTTTGAAGAATTCAATAATATGCCCTTAGATTATGCATTTATCAGTGACATATACAACCTAGAATGAAAGATTTAAATGAAAACTAATCTAGTATGCTCGAGAAATGTCCATTTTTAACTCTAAGATGAAAGATTATAAGAATGCAAATAAGAAATAAGCTAAAATACAATATAAGTCCCTAAAATATGAGCAACATAAGTTTTCTCTTTTAACTCTCCAAATATGGGCAACATAAGAATGCTTTCAACTCTAAAAATTAAGGGGCTATTTGTGCTCAAAATTCATCCAATTTATAGAAGAAATGGAGGAATGGGGGAAGGCTTGAGAAGTGAAATCTATTAATGAGGATGTAAGACTCATTAATGTAGAGTGTGGAAGAGAATGTGTAAGAGACATAAATGCTTCATTTATGAAAGCATTCATGAGGTATGGGTGAGGGTTTAAGGTCAAGCTTGAGAACTTTGACTTTAGAGGGAGGGTTAAATTCCTAATCACAAAATTAGGAATGTGACATCATTAGGAAGTGGGTTAGGATGAGATTAAGATTAGAAGTAGGCTTAGCATGGGTGAATGGGTTGGGATTAGTTTGAACCCAAGGTTAAGGTGGTTGAGGTAGGTTAGGTTAGGGGTTAAAGGGGAATATTAATGAAATGAATTATATTTAATATATTCATTTAATAATAGGGAAATTAATTATTTAAGCTTTTGATTGCTTTTGATAATTAACTAGGACTATAGCCAATTAATTAGGTTAATTTAGGCTAGGGGATAGGCTTTTGAAAGTGATGAGGTATAATTAGGATTTTATTTAATTCCTTTTTTAATTAATTAACTTAGCCATGTTTTTTATTTGAATTAGTTGTATTGAATTGATTTGATTTAATTGGTTAAGGTAATTAATGAAATTTAGTGATTAAATCACTTAGGAGATTAAATCTGATTTGAATGAATTATGCCAACCGATTGAAGAGTTGTCTTGACATAATTGGGGGTGTGATCACACTTAGGGAAAATAAGGTCTATGGTTAGAGCAGACCAAATTAAGGTGGTTACAATTCTTAGAGAAGAGTGGGCAGATAGAAAATGTTGTCATTGCACTCAAGGAGTGGTGGAGGACAAATGACATTACATCATAGAGTGCTCATCCTGCAAGGATATTCGGGAGAAATACATTGATACCTTAAAAGTGAACACCTTGGGAAATTTGTTTGAAGAAGAAAAGATCGCAAGAGTTGTTTATTTCCTAATCAAGATACAGAGCAGAAGATCCAAGCTGCAGAAAGAGAAAGAGATCTAGTTGGTAACTTACCGCACTTGGTTTCTACTTGTTCATTTTGTTGTTGGCTACTCGTGGGTCAAATAGGTTATTTGGCCTCGTGGACATTATTAAAAACTTCCAATCATTCATTTAGTTTTTATCCACATTGCTCATCTCTTTAGTTTTGGCTTTATGTCTCTTTGTTTAGTGTTCAAATGGTTTTTTAAAGTCATTATACATATATAGAGTTCAATTTAGTTTTTAAGATTTTAATGCTAGCTCAAAATTATAATGGTAGTTTTATTGTTTATTTTTAAAATAAAATTTAGTGATCTAAGTTGATTTTATTTCAATATGTATTAATTATTTCTATTTTATTTCTTTATATAAATTACTGAGCCTGTTGTTTCTTATACTTTGTAAGGTTATATTTTCGGATTTCATTTTTAAAATTTTTCTTGGATCTTAACTCTTTTAATTTTTTATACTAGATCTAAAATCTAACTTTGTATATTTTGTCTTTTTATTGCTTGGATGTCAAGGTTTCAACCTTAACTATATTTGCATTAAAAAGAAGACCTAAGCTCAACCTAATAGTGTATTTGAGTCAAGGTGGGGTAGTTATGATTGAGGATCTAAATACTACTATTTATTTTGATGAAAAAGAAGTGCTTGATCATGACACACATGTTACATATATGGATAAGAAAAATATGAACCTCGTAGACAAATTCTTAAATTGGTTCTTGCTAATTTGGGTAATAATGTTAATCCTTTAGAATTAATAAATAGGAGATATTTTCCACAACAAGTCAAATTGTGATATTGCCGTCAAGATTCAACTGTGTAGTTTGTTGACAATGCAATAATACATAGTTGTATTCTAGTTTTACATAGTTTGTTGATATGTACAACAATAAAGATTCCCTTATGACATAATTGAGATCATTAAATGCTTCTTATAAAGCTCTTCCCACACACTTTTAAATGGTATGCAATTGAATGGCTCTATTCTCTTAATCTTAGTTCTATTTATTATTTATTGATTCTATCAATATGTTTATGCATTGTTTCAATATTGAAATTCATCAATGGTTACAATTTTACATTTAGTAGAATGTAAATGAGGATCACATGAGCACATTCATGATTATATTTTTAGATTTTAATCATTTTTAGCAAATTTGCACATTTAATTCCCTAATTATGATATACAAAGAATACTTGCTAAGGACTTCTTGAATGGTCTCTCTAAGTACTATAATTTGGTGTCGACAACTTAATACACACACATAATAAGGCAAATAATCCTTCATTAAGTAACATACTATCCTAGAAAGGATCATTAAATTATTAACCAGGGAAATGTGAACTTGAAATGGTTCTGCATTATATGTGCAATATGGGAGACTTCAATCTATTCTATCAATTGCATAAAATGAAAATATATTGAAAGTAATAACTTAATTGAAAAGTATACAATGCCAAAAATTAAAACTAGTTGCACAACAGTGGTTGCGGGCAAACTATGAAATGACATAGCAATGGTTGTTAGCTAGCTAGTTAATTGCTACAACAATGGATACAAATGGTGCATAACTATTGAAATCAACTTTGTTGTAAAAAACTAATCCCAAACAACACATTATTGATTACTAAACATCTAAGAAACATTCTAAACTACTCTAAACAACTATAGAGTCATAATACCTCAAGTGGCCCTTACTTGAGTGGCTATGGTACAATTTTAGCTACTAGCATTCAACCTTCAATATACAAGCTCAATTTATGAAATCTTCTTCTTATTGCAAATCAAAGGGATTACATAAACCGATATTAGACTTGCTAACTAAACAAAGACACTAATAACAAGACTTAGCACAAACTAGATACTCTCAATTTTCATCAACTCAAATAAGCTCTCATACATATACATGAGGCTTGAGTGTTGGATTAATTACAATCTTAACAACTTATAACAAATTTCATTCTTCCCACAACATTGAGGAGATAACGTATTTCTTAACAAAATAATAATAAAGACTAGATTAAAATGAGTTGAGAGTGTTTTAGTCCACTTCAAACTCTTACAATATAGTTGTGGCTGAAAATGTGCATAAACACATGTTATAATAATTTAGGACTCTTGATTTATTATTTCCACAAGTTACTCCATTGGTCTCTAACTTCAATAACCCCATATCCACGAGACCATCAAGAGGTGGAAGAGTCCAAACCAAACTAGAACTCTTTCCTTAGTTGTTGCCTCCAAACACATCACTTTTGATTTAGACAACTTCATATGAGTGCTACTCTTTACTATTGTAGATTATATTAAATGGTCAAAAGGGTTTTCGCTCCTCCTTTTCATCTTTCCGAATTATTTTGAAAATCATAATTCATTAAGAAATTACTAGTGAGATATTCTCATTTTACTAAAAGTGGTTTTATGACTTTTTTTGCACTTCCTACAACATTTGAATATTAACAAGTGTCAACTTGTCTCCTCTTCTTTCCAACTTCGTGAATGAACCAAATATCTCAAAATAACATGTTAATAATCTCAAAACACTTAACACTTAATAATAATGATATTTCATTATAAATCATCACAATTTAGCATTAACTAGCTAGACATACAAATGCTTGTCAATAAATCATTGATCATAATTACTGCTTCGTAAATCAAGGTAATGTATCAAAATTACTTGGAGAAAGTTGCAAACATGGGGTAAATTGCTATTACAAAATGTTATAAACATGATATTTTGTAGGATAGTCACTTCTTACCTACCATTCAAGAGACAAAGTACCTAAATGGTTATGCTTCTTACATGAATGTGTATGCTAACGTGAAAAATATTGAATTGAAACTACTTGAGGCTTAATATATTAACATGTGGACCTTTTCTTTCTCCTTCTTCATCATCTTACCCTTCAAAATTTTGGAATTAAATAGTTTTCAAGTGAGTAAGGAGAGACAAGAAAATAAGGAAAATGATCAATCATATTGAGAATTTATAATTACCTTGGAATTAAAAAAAGTCACCGAAGGAAAGAAACTATGCATGTCATGTTTGAAAGTCTACTTAGTGCTAATTTGATTACACCCCCTTTTAAATTACCATTGGATAGCTCAAAGTTTGTGCCTAGAGGTTTTCATGCGGATGTACTTTATGATTTTGATAATTTTAATGGTCACACTACATAGTGTTATGTTGCATTGAGGTATAAGATCCAAGATTTCATTAATAATGATATACAATTTTATGGCTTAAAATGGGATGTAATTATTCGGTTTCTCCCTCTATCAAATTTTGGAAATCTATACAATGCATATATATATATATATATATATATATA
>MU226501.1:478373-488610 GCA_018584345.1 Thuja plicata | reverse complement strand
CCTGCTCTGTTAAGAGACTTAATGCTTCAATGGTTAAACTGAAACAAAATGACCTATTTCTAATGCAACTGAATTACAGATTTTCAGATCTATTTACTTACAATATCTTTTTGATCAATGTATCAATACAATTCCTTTGTACTTAATTCTTTCTGCTCTGTGATGTTGTGCTTTTCTGTTTGTCGGTGTCTGCAGAATTCTTTAGCTCTCCCTCAGCTTGATTGATCAGGACTGCATGAAGTTAATCCTTCATCAGTTTCTCTTCAACATCTTCTATCAGTTCACTCCCCGTGTATCTAATTGCTTTCCCTCTTGAAGTGAATTATGCTTGTCTCTTAAATAGACATGATATCCCTTAATTCTAGGTTCTTGATTCTTGATTCTTGGCGTGAAAAACAATCCAACCAAATTGATTTGCGGCTTTAACTTCTAATTTATCTCATAGTTATCTTCTTGCCAACTGTACAAATCACTTACTTAACTGTGATCGAATAAAACAAATAAAACAACCAGTTAAGTCTATCCTTTAGCTTTTCCAGCTAGATATTTTGTCATTTTCTGATCTCTCTGTTCCATCGGTCAATTCTGCAGCTCGTCGCCGGTGACAACTGCCAGTTCCATCGGTGTCACTTTAGTTAGCTTCGGGATCTCCGTCTATCAGAAATCATTGGATCTTTCTCGTCGGGCAACAATGTTTTCAGCTCGTCGGGAATCCTTTGGTTCTGCTTCATCGGGCAACACTGTCTTCTGCTTGTCGGGCATCACTGTGACTTTATATCTGTCTTTACCAATGGTGTGCACTCTGCCGGTGTAGTCTGTCACTTAGTGAATACTTGACTTTTATGCATTGCTGAAAGCATAACCTTTATTCTATTGATTCTCTAAAGTCTTTGGCATTATGTATATGACCATACAGATGATATCAAGTTGACATCAATGACAATACAAACCATTAACTGATTTAATATCTTACATCATCTTCAACTTAATATAGTCAACCATTTAATCAGTTACATGTCATTAAATAGATTATAGTTAAGTCCTTTCACTCAATATGCATTTTCACATCTGATCAGATTATTCAACATGATGTTTCCTTTTCCTTCAACTGGACAATGTGAGTCATTACCCATCCTAACTGATCCACCATTATAATATTCAAAAGTTTCAAACTATTCCTTATCTCTAGTCATGTGGTGAATACAACCACTATCAATAATCCAAATATTATTTTTGCTAACTTTAGATATGAGTGCAGTTTCAACATACCTTTCTTCTTTGTCTGAATCATCCTTCATAGAAACAAATACTACCTCAACATCTTCATCATATTCAGTGTCATTATTTTCATCTTTGTTCTCAACTAGGTAACAAGCCTTCTTGCCTTTATCCTTGTAGTCTTGGTTATCTTTTTTGTCAGAGTGTCGGTTGCTTCTGTAATCTTGGTCATCACTTCTGTTAAACTTGTTTGCATAAGATCTGTCATTATTTCTTTCATCCTTTCTCTTATTAGGGCATCTAGCAGCAAAATGTCCAATATCTTTGCAATTAAAATAGACCAATGGTAATTTACCTTTGTATCTTCCTTTACCTCTATGAAATATTCTATCCATTAGTGCTTCAATTTCATCAAGTTCCTGTTCATCACTAGCAGTTTCACTATCATTTCTCATAGTGTGTTTGTAACTAGATTTTCTTATTTTCAGAGAAGATTTGAATGCAGACTCAATAGTTGGTAAGACACTATTGTCATAGTTGTTCATCTCAAATTAAATAAGTCTACCAATCAAACAATCAAGAGTAACATTATTATTTTCTACTGCACTCATTTCTTGAATTGCAGATACTTTAATATCATAAACATGCAGTAAGGTTCTCAGAATTTTACTTACAATTGTTTCTTCCTCAAGTACTCCTACTCCTTAGACGACATTAACAACATCTTTGATTCTTCTACTGTACTGAGTGATGTTCTCTCCTTCTTTTATTCTTAGGTCATCAAACTTTCCTCTTAGGCTTTCAGCTTTAGCTCTCAGCACATTGGTGTCTCCTCTATGTACTAGCTTGAGTTTGTCCCACATTTTCTTTGCAATGGTGCATGATTTGACATCTTCAAATTCAACATCATATAGTGAAGAAGCAAGTTCTATCATAATATAATTGTGTTCATGTTTGTCTCTCAATTGATCAATAGTTAGAGGTCCAGTAGATGCAACATATTCAACATCCAAGTATTGTGTGACATCATTTCCAATACCTAATAGATGGAGTCTTATCCTATGTTTCCATGATACAAAGTTGTCCTTTTTCAACTTAGGCACATCCCTTTTACTCATCTTGTGATCTTCATCTTAAGTCCCTTTAAAATTTTCTTCAAGCACGAAAGCTCTGACACCAATTTTTAGAATAACTGAGAGGGGCGGGGGGTGAATCAGTGGCCTTAAAAACAATTCCAATAATCCAACCAAAAATTATATCACAAATATAATATCCTCTAGTTATCTTTAAGTCCTTCATGATGTTTGCCTTATGTAATTCTAACAAATATTAACTACTCGGTAAGATATATTGTTTATCTTTTTCTAGCCTTTATCGAGTAGCAACAATTAAACTTAGTGATTACTAATGAATCCAGTTTTAGTAATGTGTAAAGTAAACTATCAAAGCAATAAAAGAAATACACATTTGACACATGGATTTTGATGTGGAAACCCTATTAAGGGAAAAACCACTTGGGATTGGTAACCCAAATTTTTCACTCTTCTAAAGTGAGCTCAGTGAAGAGCCAACCTTGTTAAAGGTTACAAACACTCTGTTAAGTGCGACCTTGTTAGAGGATTCAAAAATAATAGTTTGTCTTTTGACCTAGCATTCACTATGCTGTCAAAAAGAAAACCTTTTGATACTCTTGAGTATCTCAATACAATAAAATGGTTAAATCCCACTTGGTTAAGGGATTTTCTGAATCAATGGTTAAACTAAAACAATAAATGATCTATTCAATACTACAACTTTAACTTATAGATTTTCAAACCTATTGTTAGTCCACAAAATACCTCTATGATCAATGTTCTTTTCAATTCCTTTGCTCCCCTTCTTTCTTCTTTCTACTCAATGAATGCTCTGTCCTCTGTTGCTCGGTGTCTACAGAATTTCTTGGCTCTATTCTTCAGCCTGTATGATCAGATATGCATGAAGACTCCTATCTTCATCAGAATTATATTCAACATTCCTCTCTTCATAATGAATTCCTTGTCTCTTTATATAGACATGATTTTAGTCATTCAATCTTTTTGTTTTCATCTTAGATCACTTTCTTGATCCGCAATTCTCGCCATACCTTTCTTTATTCTGTAAAGCTCTACTTTAGTTTTATTCCACAAATCTCTCCTTGTTATCTGTGCTTGAAATCTCTTCTTTGTTTTAGTTCAACTGATCAATGAAAACAAAACAATCAATTAGTTAACTCTAAATAAACATCCTTCCAGCTAAGTGTTTTTGTTGTTCTCTCTCTTCAGTTTTGATTGGTGATCAACTTCAGTCAGCTCGGTCATTGAATCCTATTGTCCTTGGTAACAAATTTAGTTATGTTTGGTTACTACAGTGCTCGGTATACACTATGAACTGCTCGGTGTTCTGTGTCTGTCGGTGTGCACTGTCCGTCGATGTTTACTATCACTCAGTGTACATTAGCTTTATATGTTTTACCGATAACATAAATTTTTCCTCTTCAACTCTTGAATTCTATGACAATATGTATATGATCAATCAGATTATATCAAGTTGACATCAATGACAATACAATACATTAATTGTTTTAATGTCTTGCATTCACTTTTGCATCTCGGTGATCATCAACTTATCATCTTCAAACATTCAATTAGTGATAGTTCATCACTTCTTTCAAATTTTATTGCTTAATCATGCTCTACTTGTTTCATCTCAAGCCTTTTTCATTATTAGGAGGAGATGTATCTTCTTGCACTTGTAAAGATTTGATCATGGTCATGAAATCATCTTGGAGATTTCTTACCTAAAGTCATTACATACTTCATTCTTATGTATTGAATTCAAGATAAGAGATCTACAAGATAAATCTCCATCTGATGTTGTCTGTATTCATATTTGTTTATTTATTTATATCTTTGTCTAAAATCATGTGTTAAAAATTTGCAGGGAATCTAGTGCAGTTCTCTTAGACTCTAAATATAAGAGTCCTATTTAAAGTTTATTCTTTCTGGCATCTAATAAAATTACATATGTTTAAATTAAATGCATAAAATATTGTATAAATATATTTGGTTGCTCATTCATCAACTCTACCCAGTATTTAATAGTAAATCTTTCTCATTGCACCTCATTTGTCAAAGAAATTTGATAATAGAATTCAAAAGTGGTTACTTCAGAAATTTGTAATCATATATCTAATTACTGCATATTAATCATTCTTATGAGTTTATCTCTTACCATATACCCCTTATAATATTTGAGTCACCATATTCTATTTCATCTTGTTCACCATAAACCCTACTTAACTAAAAGGATACTTAATAAAAAAAGTGTAGCAGTTTTATAATGTGAATCTTGTTGTACGTTCAGCTAAAACCACAATTATACCAGACTATGAACTATATTTTTCCTCAACTTTTTTAAGAATCATAATTTCATCATTTGTATCCTCATCTTGCCTCTTACCTCCTTTTGTGCATGGAATCTTTCCTAAACATCCCTTTTTTATGAATATTGGTGGGTCTTTCTGTAAATGTTTCAAATTTATCTGATTGGGAGGTGGAGGAATGTTAAAGCCTTCCACTTCAAAGTAATGAGAAAGCCATTTTGGGTCATAGGAGGTCCTAACATGCTTTCATAACATAAAAAATGAAGATTCTGCTTAATCTCCTCCCAATGGTTATCAAAGACTTCAAAATATTTAAACATTAAACATGGTCTACGGGGTAGCTTATGGTCATGTTCAATACTTCCTATAGCAACCTTCATATAGTCTTCAGGGTATGGTACCATTTTCCTAAAATTGATACTATTTACAACCGCTTATAAGCCTCCTAAGATTTTATCTATGAAGATCTTCCTACACAGTCCTATAGTCTCAACCTTACTATACCCTGCCCTGAGTAAACATGAGATAAAAACTCCTATAATCCCACCATTAGTTCATAATGTGAATTTGTAATTAAAGTATGAATCACCTACCGCCATTTAAATCGCTCTTCTATTCATGTCATCCATAGGTTTTAAAATTTTATTCCATCTATCTAGTGTTATCTTGCCTAGAAATTGTTAGGATGAATTCAGAATAACTGAGAGGTGGGGGGGGGGGGGGGGAATCAGTTATCCTCANCTGAGAGGTGGGGGGGGGGGGGGTGAATCAGTTATCCTCAAGTCCAGATGTGCCCATATAAAAATTTAAACCAACTTCAACAACTCATATTTGCTCAACAACAATAAACAACAAAAGTGTGCAGTTTACTATACTAATGAAATAAGCTTGCAGAAACTTAACAGTAAAACACAACAATAACATTCACACATTTTGAAACCATCATTTAACGTGGAAACCCAATATGGGAAAAACCACTAGTAACATGCTACCAAATTTTCACTCTTCTGAAGTGATGTCCTGTGAGGAGCCAACCCTGTTAAAGGTTATAAAACACACTGTCAAATGTGACCTGGTTAAATGATTTAATCACCCTATTAGGAGTGGCCTTGTTAGAGGACTTAGAACATTCCAATTTGAATGTCACCTTGTTCAAAGGATTTATACAATGATTGTTAGGTCAACCTGGTTAAAGGATTTGAACTGATACAATGGTTAGAAAGTAATCAGCGGGTGTAATCTAATACATACAACTTACTTTGAAAATCCAGATCTAGTTTTAGCTCTAATGCTAATTCATTGAGTGGCCTCCATTTACATCTCAAACTTCAGATCTGCTTGGAAATCTGTCAAGCAATCTCTCTCTGCTTGTCTTCTCAGCCTTCTTTGCTTAGGTCTTGCCAATCAGTCAATTAACCATGCAACACTTTGCATTCAACTTATTCTTACACTTGGATACAATAATAATAACCATAGTAGGTTATATTATACATCTTCATCTAGGTCAGATAAATATTTTTCCGCTTAATCAAGATCGAAGGTCTTAGGTTAGGTCAGATCCAACGGATCTTTCCATCTTTATATTTAATTTACTTCTCCAATACAGTCATTAATTAAGCATTGAATCCATGTGCTAATAACAGTTTCTCATGCATTAAATGAATGTGGACCAATCTTAATTAATAATGCATATCCCAATAGGATCAACTATGTCAGCCATAGATCTCAAATCTCATCAATAATCAAAATACTATTGCTCAACTTTCTCTGTCTCCCTCAGCATTTCATTGGCGCTCAACATCATCTTTGCTTTGCTCGGCATTGACTTTTGCTTTACTCAGCATCGACTTTGCTTTGCTTGGTATTGACCTTCTAGTGAACTGTCAGTGATAGATAAATAATGTATCACTTTTCCAAAGTGCCAAATGATCAAGTATCCTAGTGTATACTCATAACTCAACCATTTCCTTGGTCTTCTTGTTATCCCATTCTTTTCAAATCTTCATCAATCAATGGATAAGGTACTCAAACATACAACAATAGTCTTATCAGTTAAGGTTTGACATCAATGACAAAATAACAATTGTCTACATTGTAGCAATCTTTCCAACAATCTCCCTCTTTGGCATTGATGGCAACACTAAACTATAAAACAATAATTTCCAACCAAAGTTACCATACAATCCAAAAAGTGCCTGTGTTCCTGATATGAACAAATCTTCATTAATGTCTTTAGCTTCATTTTGACTCCCTCTTTGTCTATAATCACACTGAAATGTTTTGTGTTACTATTCAGCTCCCTCTTTTAGTAATATCTCCCTTGTATCTGTTGGTATATGTTGTTTTTAGCAATAATCTCCCTCTTTGACAATAATGCCAAAGATGTTGACATCTTCATCATGCAAATTCTTCTGTTCTAATCTTTGTATCTTGTTGTTCCTGTCATCTTTGTGTATGACTAATTTAATTTTTTGTTCTTTTTTTCCACTTCACAGTTTTGAGGCAGCATCCTAAAAATGTGACTTACTGTGGATCAATGTGTTAAGTCAACTGATTAAAATATTTGATGCAACAATACCTTTCCAAACTAGTTAGCCTCAGCTAGGGGAATTACCCCCAATTTACCTCTTAGATACTCATGAGCATCCTTGGGTAATGCTTTTATAAATATGTCTGCCAACTGTTCCTTAGTGTTCACATATTCCAATCTCACTTCCTTGTTCTAAACTAGCTCCCTCAAGTAATGATACTTGATAGCTATATGTTTTGTCTTAGAGTGCATTAAAATATTTTTAGAAATATTAATGACACTCATGTTATCACAATATATGACAACTGGTTCTATGATCTTCTCCTTCGTACCTTTTAGTAGTATCTTCAACCACACAATGTTTGAACGATTAACTGCTGCTACCACATACTCGGCTTTAGCTGTAGATTGTGAGGTGCAATTTTGTTTCTTGCTTGTCTAGGAAACTAATCTTTTCCCCAAAAGAAATGCTCCTCCTGTGGTGATTTTTCTATCATCAACATTACCAGCCCAGTCAGAATCAATATAGACTCTGAGTTCAAACTTGTCATTCCTTTTGTAATATAGGCCATAGTCTTATGTACCTTTCAAATATCTCAGAATTCTTTTCATTGCCATTATATGTTTCTCTTTTGGATTAGTAGAAAATCTAGCAACAATTCCAACTGCTAATGCAATATTAGGTCTACTGTGTACAAGATATTGTAGCTTACCAATCATTGATCTGTATAGTGTTTGATTTACCTCTTTTGTATCATCATTCTTTGTCAACTTCTGTCCAGTAGCCATGGGTTTACTCACTGGTTTTGAATCTTCCATACCAAAAGTTTTCAGTATCTCCTTGATATATTTTAATTGTGTAATATAGATACCATTTTTCATTTGATGTATTTGTAGTCCAACAAAGAATTTTATCTTACCAAACATAGACATTTCAAATTCAGTTTGCATCTCCTTTGAAAATGCTTTGCATATCATATCTTGTCCATTGAATATGATGTCATCAACAAAAATTTTAGCCAATAAAATTCCTTTACCTTGCTCTATTTTCAAATACAGATTGCTGTTGTCATTTCTTATTGCAAATCCAATCTTCATTAGATAATTGTGCAATCTTTCATACCATGCTCTTGGTGCTTGTTTCAGTCCATATAATGCCTTGTGCAGTCTACAAACCATGTTCCTCTTACTTGGGTCAACAAATCCATCAGCTTGTTCAATATATACTTCTTCTTCTAATATTTTTTTTTAGAAATGCTGACTTCACATCCATTTGATAGACTTTAAATCCTTTGTAGGCTGCATATGCAAGTAGAGTTCTCACACCCTCCAATTTGCAACTGGGGTGAATGTCTCTCCATAGTCAATTCCTTCCTCTTGTGCATAACCTTTGCATAGCACTCTTGCTTTATTCCTTGTTACCTGTCCATGTTCATTAAGCTTGTTTCTGAATACCCACTTTGTACCTATTACATTTTTGTTGTCAGGTCTTGGTACTAGTGTCCATGTATTGTTCTTTTCAATATGGTTTATCTCTATATTCATGGCTTGAATCCAGTCTTCATTGTCCAAAGCATCTTTTACTATCTTAGGCACAAAATCACATAGCAAACATGTGTCTTCTCTTAATTTGCCTCTTGTCATAACTGCAGAATGCTTTGCCCCTATGATTTGATCAGGTTTATGGTGTCTTCTTACATATTTTGCCAAAGTAGGCTCTTTCTTAGCTTCAATTTGGTCGTTCAAGTTCAGTTTAGGGTGAAACTGTGACTCGACATCTCCATCAGATAGCTCGACAGTCACCTCCTATTGCCCGACAATTTTGTTATGTGTCTTGGCAGGTGCAGACTGTTTCTCGGCAACCTCATTTTTAGTTTTGTTAGAATCCTCCTCTTTAGGATATGTGAATGATCTGTAACTTTCAGGCTTAATCATGCTTTCAACTTCATTTCTTTCTGCATATTCATCAATTCTAACATTTTCACTTTCTGCAATTTTGTTAGTGTTAGAACTCAAACATTTGTACGCCTTACTCTTAGTAGAATATCCAAGAAATATGCCTTCTTCTCCTTTAGCATCGAATTTACCATGTCTGTTATCCTTCAGTATAAAACATTTGCTCCCAAAGGCTTTAAAATAACTTACAGTAGGTGCATATCCATACCATAGCTCATAAGGTGTAGAATTTGTACCTTTCTTGACTTATAATCTATTCAGGGTATAAACAGATGTACTTATAGCTTCTCTCCAATATTTCTGTGCAACATTTTTCTCCATCATTAATGTTGTAGCACAATCCATGATAGATCGATTTCTTCTTTCAACTATACCATTCTGTGGTGGTGTCCTAAGTATTGACATCTGTCTTTTTATCCCCCGGTCATTGCAGAACCTATTAAACTCATTAGAAATGAACTCACCTCCTTTGTATGATCTCAGACATTTTAAATTTTTACCTATTTCCTTTTCAACTTTTGCCAAGTACCACTTAAATAACTGAAATGCATCAGATTTTTCTTTGAGAAACATGACAGTCATCATCCTAGAGTATTCATCTACAAATAGAATAAAATATTTGTCTCCATAGTAACTTTTCTCACCAATAGGTCCACAAAGGTCAATATGAACCAATTCCAAAATATTCTCAGAAGTATGAGTTTTGCTTTTAAAACTAGATTTAGTCATTTTGCCCAACTGACATTGCTTACACATTGCATTCTTAGGTTTCTTTAACTTAGGCAGCCCTCTAACCTTTTTAAATTTACTTATGCTTACCAAGTTATCAAAGTTAACATGACATAGCCTCTTATGCCATAACCAAACATCATTATATTGTTTAAACAAGTATGTCTCTTCAGCTAAATCTAGATAGAACAAGTTACCTTTTGTTTGCTCACCACCTCCAACTAATTCTCCATTGGCATCATAGATATTTTCTTTCCTGTGATGGAATTCAACTCTATAACCAGAAGTGTTCAGCTGTGAAACACTCAACAAGTTATACTTAAGATCATCAACCCAGTATACATCATCACATCTAATCTTGTTAGTCAATTGAATTGATCCTTTCCCTTTGACTCTACAAGGTG
>MU226501.1:465523-476981 GCA_018584345.1 Thuja plicata | reverse complement strand
TAATGAAATAAGCTTGCAGAAACTTAACAGTAAAACACAACAATAACATTCACACATTTTGACACCATGATTTAACGTGGAAACCCAATATGGGAAAAACCACCAGTAACATGCTACCAAAATTTCATTCTTTTGAAGTGATGCTCTGTGAGGAGCCAACCCTGTTAAAGGTTACAAAACACACTGTCAAATGTGACTTGGTTAAAGGATTTAATGACCCTATTAGGAGTGGCCTTGTTAGAGGACTTAGAACATTTCAATCTGAATGTCACCTTGTTCAAAGGATTTATACAATGACTGTTAGTTCAACCTAGTTAAAGGATTTGAACTGATACAATGGTTAGAAAGTAATCAACAGGTGTAATTTGATACATACAACTTACTTTGTGAATCTAGATCTAGTTTTAGCTCTAATGCTAATTCACTGAGTGGCCTCCATTTACATCTCAAACTTCAGATCTGCTTGAAAATCTGTCAAGTAATATCTCTCTTCTTCTCTGCTCAGCCTTCTCTGCTTAGGTCTTGCCAATCAGTCAATTAACCATTCAACACTTTGCATTAAACTTCTCCTTACACTTGGATACAATAACAATAACCATAGTAGGTTATATTATACCTCTTCATCTAGGTCAGATAAATCTTTCGCTACTTAATCAAGTTCATATATCTTAGGTTAGGTCAGATCCAACGGATCTTTCCATCTTTATATTTAATTTACATTTCCAATACAGTCATTAATTAAGCATTGAATCCATGTGCTAATAATGGTTTCCCATGCATTAAATGAATGTGGACCAATCTTAATTAATAATGCATATCCCAATAGAATCAACTATGTCGGCCATATATCTCAAATCTCATCAATAATCAAAATACTCTTGCTTGGCTTTCTCTGTCTCCCTCGGCATTTCAATGGTGCTTGACATCATCTTTGCTTTGCTCAGCATTGACTTTCACTTTTCTCGACATCGACTTTGCTTTGCTCAGCATTGACCTTCCAGTGAACTGTCAGTGATAGATAAACAACGTATCACATTGCCAAAGTGCCAAATGATCAAGTACCCTGGTGTATACTCATAACTCAACCATTTCCTTGGTCTTCTTGTTATCCCATTATTTTCAAATCTTCATCAATCAATGGATAAGGTACTCAAACATACATATATAGTCTCACCAATTAAGGTTTGACATCAATGACAAAATAACAATTGTCTACATTTTAGAAATCTTTCCAACAGGAAATGCCATATCTCTTTTATGTTTGAAATGAAAGGTTCTGACATTGGTATACATTGTCCATAATAAAATTGCTCATATTAGCCTAAACCTATAAAATAAAAATATAGGTTATAAACGTAATAAAACCACGTACCTTCTACCTTCCTAATTAAATTTGAGCCAGACAATTTGCAAATGTCTCTTCTTTCTATTTATAAAGATGAAATGTGATTTAAAAAAGATTATATTCTTATTTATTATGTGGTAGCTCAATTATGTCGCTTTTTAACCTTTATTAATTTCATAATGAATATAGTTTGTCTTAAATGTATTAATTAATGCGCTCTTTGTTTATGAGTAAAAAATATGATGGAAAGATGTGGCGTATCATTTCATTATTCTATCACACAAATTTCTGTAGGATTTATTGCTGTAATTTATTCCCTAACATGATAGACTTTATTTTGAAATGATTACCACAGTTCTTGATAAACTCATAATTACTTTACTTAATTGCTATTGTTTCTTATATTTAACCATCGCTTATGCACATTTTTATAATTGCCAGTCTATTTTGATTTTAAACTTGATTTTATCTTAAAGACTCATTTAGTTGTTAAGTCAATTTTGATTTATCAGCATTTGCCACATAAGGAGAAAATATATATCCATAAATACCTCTATACTCATATATAAAGACATACCTATATATGAATATATGAAATGTATTACATATATCAATATATATTTATATCTTATATATTCATATATTTTATATATGACTATATATCTTCTCATTATATTTGAAAATGAATTAATATCTTTTTTCAACTTCTAGAATTGTTGATCGGGAGAAACATTAAAACACAGATAAAATTATAGCCTCTCTAATCAATATCATTCTTCTTCATACATTTCATCACAGTGGACATTGAGTCCCACTTCATCTTCTACTACAAATTTGTCAAACCAGTTTGGTTCATGGGTAATCCTGGTATGCATAAAAATAAAGAAGAAATTTAAGTTTCTCCTTATAGCTGGAATCTCTTCAATGTATATGTTCCTATCCTCAACCATTAGTATAGGAAAATATGGAATTTTCGTATCGTTTCTGATAAAATGCTGGTAATCTCTTGGTTTTGGGATAGTTAAGCCTTCTTTTGTAATTGAAATCACCTTGTTCAAAGCTACAAGATATTTCCTTTTGAATACTTTCCTGCAGAGCCTTCTAATAGCCTATAGATCAGGATCAACTTGTAAGGCCGAGGCTATGAACATAGCTTGGATATCCGAATTCACCTGACGGCTATTATCATTTTCAATAAATTTAATCCCTAAAATAGTGAAAACAACCCTTACAGTAATATCATAAGTTGCTATCATCATTTTCTTGATTCCTTTCATGGTTATTTTACCATCGAAGGCTATATGAGATTTCAAGCATCTAAGTTTTATTGCAGTGGCCATTGAAACTCTGGTGAATAGTCTTGCCCCATTTAAAGCTAGACTCCTATTTATAACCTAGTGGAGTATAGTCCTACGAGTTATTAGTAAAGACAAAATTTGAATCGTTTTACCTTCCCCATATTTATCATTTCCACTTCTAAAATCTTCAATCTAAATAATTAATTTGTATTATATTTACAAACTAATGCTCAAACTATATAAACTCGTATTTTGTTCTTTATCTTTTTGTTTTTAACATTCCATAGTCGCATCTTTAATATTCTACCACCAAGAATGTTTGGAAGTTTAAAGGACTACAAAAAGTAAGGGACCTTTCATGTCCTACTCAAATCTTGATTTGCTAAATTGTACACTTGTTCTGACGCCCTCAATATTTCCTTTGTTTATAATCCCTTATTAGAGTCAACTATCACCTCTTCATTTCGGCCTTTATTATCAAGAGAATTAGCCATTTGATTACCCTCCCTATAAATATGATTGGTTGTATATTGCTTGAATAATGATAATAGATTCATTCCTCTCTTTTCTGACCCATTAAGTTTCCAATTTTGAGTGTTCCATGTTCTGATGACATTAATAAGCAAGGAAGAATCGCCATCTATTTCAATATTATCTAAATTTAGTTTTTTACATAACAATAATCCTTCTATCAGAGCATTGCCTTCAACCTCATTATTTGTTGCGAATCCTAAGAAGGAGGCTTTGTATGCGATCAATTTACCTAACCAATCATGAATTACACACCCTATTCCCACCCTTCCCAGGTTCCCTTTGGAAGCCCCATCAAAGATAAGTTTGAACCATCCATCTGAGGGAGGTTTCCATACACAATTACGTCTCAGAGCTTCCTTATCTATACCTTGTTGACCAACAAAGGGAGGAATTTTGAACCCATACGAGAGTTTCCTTAATTTCTCATCTTTTTGAGTGAAAACTCTATCCTTCCTCCCAGCCATGTTATGATTATTCACTACTTCTACTATACTAGCTTCAATTTTATTTAAAATTTGATCTAGGTCTAATTTCTTATCCTTGAATATTCTTCTATTTCTCTCCTTCCATAATTCCCATACAATCATGGAAGGAGAAATATTTCATATCTTCTCATACATGCCATAATCCATCTTTCTAGGCCAACATGTAAGAATATCCATCAATTTGTTAGGGAAAGTAGTTTTCCGCATTAACTTGTTGGCTAGCCAAGTCCAACATTTATGTGAACAGTCTCAATTTGTGAAAAGGTGATCAACAGATTCACTCTCCTCACAAAAAACACATCTCGATGGCCCATAATAACCAATTTTTTGGAACCAATCAGCCGTCAAGATTCTATGTTGTACTGCAGCCCATGTGAACATACCATCCTTAGGCAGACAATATTTGTTCCTGCATAAGTCTATTGGAAAATTGGTTTGAGTTTGTCCTTTATTAGATAGATATCATACCCACACTTAGTGTTATACTCCCCATTCTTGGATTTAGCCCAAATAATTCTATCCGAGTCATTAGAGGGGTTTATTTTCCTACTACTTATGTTTTTTCCACTTCATTCCTAAATGCTTCAAGTAGTCCAAGGTTTTCAAAGGATTTCTATTTCGATCCTACATATGGGTTATTATCTACTAACTCTGAATAATCCTTCACATATATACCCCTGTCATGCTTTATACGTTTTATGGATGGTTCATCATTTAGAATGGTACATAGAGGTGGACAGGAATTTTGAGAATCTTCCCAGAATAGAGCCTTACCTCCATTGCCTATATCCCAAGTAATATTATCTGAGATTACATCCCTACATTCCAATATAAAATTCCAGATTCTCGACCCTTTAGGAGGAAAGTTATGTCTGAAGATAATTAAGGGATCCCTACCATCTAAGTATTTAAATCTTAGGATTTTGACCCATTTAGCCTCTGGGTCTCTATACATCTTCCATACCAATTTGGCACCTAAAGCTATATTCTGTTGTTTAATATTTTTAACATTTAAACCACCTTCCTCCATTGGTTTACATATCTTATCCCAAGCAATCATTGCTAATCTTTTCTTATCATTGGATCCTTGCCAAAAATAATTCCTTAGTTTTTTAAACTAATTTCCTTCTTTATGCCTTTAGACAGACTAAGGCACATAATTTGATAAATAGGAATAGCAAAAATGATAGATTTGATCATAATAGTTTTACCAACATTAGTTAACCACTTCCCTTTCCATGAATCTGCCTCTTTATCAATATTTATTAACACATTGTCCCACAAATTAGTTGACCTATTAACCTTGTCTAAGGGAAGCCCGAAATATTTGTAGGGAAGTTCTCCTATGTTGAATTACAATATCCTACATATATCCTATTGTACACAATTTGGTGTATTCAGAAAATAAATCTTAGATTTACCTTTATTTATTTGTTGTCCAGAAGCGATTTAGGATATTTTTAACTTCTCTGGCTTCTAACATATTAGCCTTCCCAGAAACAAGGTTATCATCAATAGATTGTTTATGTATACATGCTTCCAATTCTTCAGTGATCTTGATTTCTGATATTAAGTCTTTTTTAGCCCTGGTTAGGGTTCTCCCTAGAGCTTCTACCATAATAACAAAAAGAGAGGGAGACAAAGGATCCCCTTGTCAAATTCCTTGTGTAATATTAAAAAAACCAGTTGGATTACCATTGACCATTACAGACATCTTTGGTCCATAGACACATTCAAAAATAAGGTTGATCCATTGTTTAGAGAAACCAAAGGATTCTAATCATTTGCATAAAAATCTCCAATCCACCTTATCGTAAGCCTTTTTTATATCTAATTTTATAAGCATGCATGGTAAATGATTATGTTGGATAGTGTGGATGGCCTCTTGTGTGATAATAACCCCATCTAAAATATATCTTCCAGGAATAAAAACAAATTGTTCTTCTAAAATTAGCAAACGAAGAAACTTTTTTAACCTTAGCAAAGGTTTTAGTTAGTAATTTATATAGTGTATTACATAGAGAAATGGGTTTGAAATCATTAAAGCCTTCAGGGTTTGATTTTTTAGGTATTAATGCTATAAATATATTATTAATTTCTTGGAGTATCCTTCTTGAATTTCTCATGCCCTCTAAAGGAGAGACAACCTCATCACCAATAAAACTCCAACATTGTTGGTAAAAGAAGGTAGGGAATCCATCAGGCCCAGGAGATTTATCAGGATGGAGTTGTTTCAAGGCTATCTCAACTTCTTCTTTAGTAAATTTTGCATTTTGCATTTTGTTTTTTTCCTTAGTTATAATACTAGGGATACTATTTAATATTTTATTTTGGGTCAATCTGTCTGAACCATCTAGGTTATTTAGAAAATTTTCAAAGTGATTGACTGCTTCTTCTGCAATATTCTCAGGGTTATCAATTATAGTTCCATCACTTTTCTTGATACTTGTGATTTTATTGAAATTACGTTTTTCCTTAAACCTATTGTGGAAAATTTTTGTATTTTTATCTCCTTCTGCTAACCATACTTCTTTGGATCTCTGTTTCCAGTATGATTCTTCTTTTGCCAATATATCTTCATAGCTATTTAACAATTTTTTTCTTCATTAAAAGTTTCTATATTCATCCCATCTCTGAGGATATCCTCATTAAGTTTTTCTAGATCTTTCTCTATTGTTTCCTTAGTTTCAAATATATTTCCAAAATGTACTTTGTTCCATTCAAATAATCTTTGTTTAATATGTTTACATTTTGCATTTAGTATAAAGGTTTTTGAACCTTTGAAGCTTTTTTCATTCCACCATTCTTCTATCTTAAGCAAGCATTTTTCATCTTTAAGCCACATTTTTTAAAATTTGAAGGGATTCTTTTTCGGTACTAAGTCTTCTTCTAAGATTAAACTAATTGGATAATGATCAGATCCTGAATGTGCTAAGTTGTTAGATTTAAAGCTAAGATTTAATTTGGACAAATCCCCAATATAAAAAAACCTGTCTAGTTTTTCAGTAATCAGTTCAGTCTCTACCGTTCTGTTTGACCATGTAAATGTTCTATTATCCAATGGAATATCCATAGTATTAATTAATTGTATCCATTCTTTAAATTCTATCATTGTCTGAGTAATACTCTTTGATCCACCCAATTTCTCTTTAATATCTAAGATAACATTGAAATCCCCACCCAAGAAAAGGTTCTTATTTGGAAAGCCCTGGATGAAGGACTCAATTTCTTTCTAGGCTATCCTTTTTTCATGAAGGCATTTAGGGCCATATATGTTAATTATGATAAATTCCAAGTTGCTTCTAAAGTTTATGGCCTTAGCTATCTTCCAATGTGAGTGGAAAGCAATGAGGTTTAAAGAGATAAACCTTGGGTTCCATATAAGAGCTAATCCTCCCTTAGCTCCTTCTGAATCTTCACCTATTACTTCCCATATTCCTAGCCTCTTACTAAGATTGTTATAACCATCCTGTCCTAATTTAGATTCTTGTAATAAGAAAAGGGGTGCCTCTAAAGAGGATAAACTCCTCTTAAGGAGGCATTGTTTGTTAGGGGCATTTAATCCCCTAACATTCCATGATATTATTTTATGGCGCCTTGGGAAGGAACTTCCCCTTCCCTGCATTCATAATTGATGTTATTTTTGACTTGTCCTGAGGCTATCCCATCTTTTTTCCTTAATTCTATGAGAGACTTTCTGCCTCTTTTAAAAGATTGTCTTGGATAATCTGGACACATTTTTCCATCAGAAGAAAAAGATAAACCTAATTTCCTATCCCTGTTAGATTCTAACTCAGAAATCAAAAGAGGACCCGATTTAGCTTCCTCATGACTCATTAATTCTATTACTTTTAAGATTAACAGATCCCCTGATTCCTTATTTAAGCCAATAAATTCATTAATTTCGTCTATCTCCTCATTCCTGATATTTTCATTTAAATTATTGCCCTCAGATTTATCTAAATCTTCATTTCTGCTAATCTAAATACCATGATTACCAGTCCCATTTACATCCTCTGTGCAGGTTTGAATGATTTTTAAAGGTATAGGGTTTAGAATTACCTCCTTGTTTCTTTTATGTTTGTCTTCATAATTATTGCCTATGTTTGAGGGAATAGTAATAGCATCTATTTTATCTCTAATTGGGGATTCCATTCCTTTCATGTCATTTTTGTATATTAGAATATCTGGTAGTGTTATATTGTTGTTTAATGCCATTTTTTTTATATCAATATGTTTTTTTTTCTATCAACTTCCTCTATATCATTTATTTCATCAGATGAATCCATAAAATCCTCATACCCTATCATCAAATCGTAACAGGGTTCCACATCTAGATAGTTTGTTTGATTCTATTTTTTAGGGCTAACCATTTTAGGTGCTTTCTTCAGTAGACAAATAACCTTGCCATAATTCCAATCTATAAAACTTATATATTTTTTATCCTTAGATTCACCTATTCCTTTTAGAGGTAATTTTGGATATACATTGTTGTCTACTTTATGCTCATTTTGATTTCCTATTGTATATGAAGTTAATTTTTTGTTCCAGTTATATCTTCGAGAGCACATGAATTGCTAGATTTTGAAACTTGGGGTTTACACAAGTTATTCCTAGACCTCACATCTTGAGAAGATAAATTAGTGATAAAGAAACCACCATTATCTAGAAAGGCAATGCCAGGAATGGTTTCCTTAGAGATCAGGAAGCTAGGATATTCACAAATTTCCCCATCTTCAAAAATGGAGGAATAAGAATTTGGGGGTAAGGGATAATCTCATATTAAAGAAATTGTGAAGGTCCGTTGTATATTTACTTATACTATAATTTATTTCTTTATGAGAGATAATCCAAATTTTGTTATCTATTTTGCCATTAAAATACCTCGGTTGAAAATGATAAGTAATTTTGTTATTAATGAATTTAATAGGTTTTAAAGCCTCTAGGTTGCCTTTAGATTATATCAAAAAATTCATTTCTGAAGGTTTAAGAAGATTCATTTCTAAACCTATCGTACCTCCAAGACTATCCCCTAATTGAGTAATAATTTTGCTATAAATTAGTTACAAAGGCATATTAGAAATATTAATCCATTTGGGCACAAAAATGTTATCAAACATATTCAAATTAAATTTGGGTTCCCATTTCAAAAGCTTAATCGCATGCCCTAAATAAAAAATTTGGTCACTGGATAATAATTTCTTTTTAACAGATAAATCTCTACATTCCAGAAAAAACAATTGTTGGAAAGAAAGGTTATAATTACCTACTCCCCGAGGGTGTCCTGAAACTAATCTTTAATGTCCTATAAGGCCGAACCAGAGCCAAACCATTTTCCATATAACCCAAGGGATTTGCAATGATTCCACAAACCTTCAGTGAAAATTTGATTACCTTTAATAACAATATCCATCATCTCATTGTTAGGGTTAGGTTTACAATCCTTGGGTCTACGGTGCAGAGGAGAATAAACCCCAAATTTAGGATTTCCCAACTGTAGGTTTCTCACACAATCATGGCTAGGGAAAGAATGCTTCCCTCGGATGAAAACCGTAGGAGATATCCTAGGGGAGGGAGACATCAAAGCCGAAAACCTATTGAAAGTAGCAACATTCGAGGGTATTAGAAATTTCTTTTTATGAGAATGGTGAGAAATAGAAACCATTTCCCATCTATCCTTCATCGTGATATGGTTTTCCTTAGAGAGTACATAGGGCACATAAAGAGCACAGGAGGAATTTGCATATTTTATCCTCGCAAAAAATTCCAGTTGATTATCTAATGATACCACACTGAAACTTTTTTCCCATCCATAATCTTGGCTAGAACCAAAGATTTTAGACCATCTTCTGTGACAACTGCCACATGGGGGATAAACAGAGCCAAGTCTATTAAAAATGTGTCCTGCACCAAATTTATTAGTGTTAACAAACTTCCCGTTAATATTCGCCAATCTTCTCTACTTATTACTCGAAAAAAGCATCTGCTCTGCCATCGATGCTTATGATTTTTCAGTCAGGTGATTATATTCTTATTTAATATAAATATAATATTAATATTATTTATTATAAAAATGAAATTTTAGAAGGAAAGTGAAATTTGAATGAGAGAGTTTGGATATCCGATAATATCAGATATCCAATTTGTTCGACTAGCATCCAAAAGCAAATAATTATTCTCTGGGTCCCTCAATCTGATTAGGCTTGTGCTTTGGCTTTTGGTTTGGTCATGTCATCTGACACCCAAGCCTACTAAAAAGTCAACATACTTTTTTGTGCACTTTTGGACGAGTGGAAAGAGCATTTTTTCACATCGCCCATTTTTGGCATACCATGATCCTGCACATACCCTATACCTCTTTAATTTTTTAGCCCTATTACATTAGGAAATTTAAATAAGATACACCAAGGAGTACCAAGTGATGAAGACCAAAAAAAGTTAACCAAGCAAAGTATCAGAAATGTCCATTTTTATTTCTTAATAACTATTCTCATAGTTCACATATGCTGATATTATTGTCTAGTTTGTGATGATTGTATACTGTTTGTGACTAGCATCATTTGTTCCATGTTTTAAGTCTATATCTTGTCATTGTTGGCCAGATTTATATAGTTATTATGGTTGAATCCCTATGTTTGACATTAGCATTTAATTAGCATTTGACATTAATTGTATATGTGTGTGTGTGGCCAATGATTTCATTGTCATTTTTTCTCCTCCTTGTTGTTTCATTGTTTAAATTCAGAGCCCATGCACAAATCTTTGAACAATCTGAGAAACCCATGTTGGAGGGTTTTTTAGATATCATTATTAGGCCATTTTAGCTTTCTTGTAGTCATACACACACATACAGTTCATGCTATGAAATTCTAATTTAAAACTCAGTGATACAACCATACTACTTTCATTGGACACACACACATAGTAGCTACTCCTTGCTATTATAATATGGAACTATGTTGATATTACTGTTTATTAACTGTTGTCATAGTTGACATATGCTAATATTACTGTCTATTGGATGATGATTGTTTATTGTTCGTGATTGGCATCATTTGTTCCATGTTATTGTAGACCTTATGGAAAGACATGTTGTCAATTAGTGCCAAAATACTTAGTCATTCATATGGTTACAGTGTTTAATGAGCCAACAACTTGAAGTGTTACCTGAGCTAAGCAGTTGTAGTGTCGACCAAGCAGTTAGTTCCAAATAGTATCACCTGAGTCACCAGTTTTACCCAAGTTGCATACCATCTCCGAGTAATCAATGTGGCCCGAGCACCCAGTGTCAACTGAGTTCCAGAGTTGCCAGTTCACTATGTCGCCCAAGTGTCAGTATATCACCCGAGTGGATTACTGGACTCGAGTATCAACATTGGGCCAACTTATTACATATTGTTTGATATTATTTAAAATGATAGTAGCCAACTTGTGGAGGTAATTGATTTGGATATGTATATATGTAAGACACTTTGTTTATCCAAATATGAGTAATAATGATGACAACAACATTGAATATATGTATGGATGCAAATATGAAAGGCAGATTGATTAGAAGGCTACAATAGTATAAAGGAACAACATAGACTCATCTATCACATTCAGGTGATCAATATTACATCAAAGGATCTTATTCAATAAATCAGAGTTGCATAGCAGATCATTCACTGGTGTTAGAGTATTATTACTCTATGCTTAAGCTTAACTTAGGCGCATTATTAATTATTTCTTAATTAATAATGTGCAGCCTAGTTTTTGCCTTTAGGGTTTCTATCTCACCTTTATAAGGTTGAGCG
>MU226501.1:437931-453128 GCA_018584345.1 Thuja plicata | reverse complement strand
TTCTCAAGGAAAAATATGATGCATTCCAGTTATTTAAATGGTACTTAGCTAAAGTTGAAAAGGAAATAGGCAAAAGTTTGAAATGCTTAAGATTTGACAGAGGTGGAGAGTTTATTTCTAATGAGTTTAACATGTTTTGCAATGACTGAGGCATAAAGAGACATATGTCTGCACCCAGGACTCCTCCACAAAATGGTATTGCTGAACAAAGGAATAGATCTATTATGGACTGTGCAAGAACACTAATGATGGAGAAATATGTTGCACAAAAGTATTGGAAAGAAGCTGTAAATACTGCAGTCTATACGCTAAATAGAGTTCAAGTCAAGAAAGGTACAAATGCTACACCTTATGAACTTTGGTATGGGTATGCACCTAGTGTAAAGTACTTTAGAGTATTTGGAAGAAAATGTTTTATACTGAAAGACAATAGAAATGGAAAACAAGATGCTTTAGAAAATGAAGATTAGATACAAGAAATGAATGAGGAAATTGAACAGATTGAGAAGAACAAAACTTGGACACTTGTACCTAGGCCAAAGGATAAAAATGTAATTGGCACAAAGTGGGTATTCAAGAACAAGCTGAATGAACATGGAAAAGTGACAAGAAATAAAGCTAGACTTGTATGCAAGGGTTATGCACAGGAGGAAGGAATTGACTACGGTGAAACCTTCACCCCAGTTGCAAGATTGGAAGGTGTCAGAACCTTACTTGCATATGCAGCCTATAAAGGATTCAAAGTTTATCAAATGGATGTGAAATCTGTATTTCTCAATGGAATCTTTGAAGAAGAAGTATATATTGAGCAAGCTAAGGGTTTTGTAGATCCAAACAACAGGGATATGGTTTGCAGATTGCACAAAGCATTATATGGATTGAAGCAAGCGCCAAGAGCATGGTATGAAAGATTACACAATTATCTAATCAAGATTGGATTTGCAAGAACCAATGACAATAGCAACCTGTACTTAAAGATAGAGCAAAGAAAAGGTACATTATTAGCTAAAATATTTGTAGATAACATCATATTTAGTGGACAAGATGTGTTATGTCAAAAATTTGCAACAGAGATGCAAATTGAATTTGAGATGTCTATGTTTGGTGAAATAAAATTTTTTGTTGGCTTAAAAATTTATCAAATGAAGAATGGTATCTATATCACTCAATCTAAATATATCAAAGAGATACTGAAAACTTTCAGAATGGAAGAGTCCAAACCAATGAGTACACCCATGGCTACTGGACAGAAGCTGACAAAAGATGATGACACAAAAGAAGTGAACCAAACACTCTACAGGTCAATGATTGGAAAACTAAATTATGTTGTTCACAGCAGGCCTGACATTGCTCTAGCAGTTGGGATTGTAGCAAGATTTTCTGCTAATCCTTAGGAAACTCACATGATGGTAGTCAAAAGAATTCTGAGATATTTGAAAGGAACTGAGGACTATGGTCTATACTACAAAAAGAATGAAAAGTTTTAACTCAGAGTTTACACTAATTTTGATTGGGCTGGAAATGTTGATGACAGGAAAAGCACTACTGGTGGAGCATTTATTTTAGGAAATAAATTGATCTCCTAGATAAGCAAAAAATAGAACTGCACCTCACAATCTACAGCTGAAGCTGAGTATGTGGCAGCAACAGTTAACTGTTCTAACATTGTGTGGTTGAAGATACTACTGAAAGGTATGAAGGAAGAAATCACTGATCCAGTTGTCATATATTATGATAATACAAGTGCTATTAATATTTCTAAAAATCCTGTGATGCACTCAAAGACAAAGCACATAGCTATCAAGTATCATTACTTAAGGGAGCTAGTCCAGAGTAAAGAAGTGGGATTGGATTATGTGAACACTAAAAAACAATTAGCAGACATATTCACAAAAACACTACCCAAGGATGCTCATGAGTATCTACGAGGTAAATTGGGGGTGATTCCCCTAACTGAGGCTAATTAAGTTCTATATGGTACTGTTGCATCAAATATTTCATTCAGAAAATCTGACACACCGATGCACAGTGAGTCACACTTTAGGATGCTGGCTAAAGTTGTGAAGATGAACAAGGACAGAAAAGAAAAATTATTCATACTGAAGATGACAGTATCAGCATGATACTGAAGATGCACATGATAAAGATATTGACGTCTTTGGCATTGTTGTAAAAGAGGGAGAGATTACCTATAAAGAGGAAGAAGTGAAGGAAGAGATTGCTGAGAAAGAGAAATTACAAAGAGAGAAAGATTACATAGAGGCAGAAGTTTCTATTGAAAACATTGAAGTGATTATCTACTCAGAGGGAGTCTACAGATGATTAGACACAGATGATTACAGTGTGATTACAGACACAGAGGGAGAAATGTTTTACAGACAAGAATCATAATGAAGCTAAAGACATTAATGAAGATTTGTTCATATCAAGGAACACAGGTGAATTTTTTTTTGGATTGGTTGGTAACTATGTTTGTTAAATCAGTGTTTTAATATTTTGTGTTGCCATCAATGCCAAAGAGGGAGATTGTTGGAAAGTGACATTGAAAGCAATTATTATTTTGTCATTGATGGCAAACCTTTACTGGTGAGACTATTGCTATCTATTTGAGTACCATATCTATTGTTGATGAAGAAGATTTAACAAGAAGACCAAGTGAATGGTTGAGTTAAGGCAATTCAAAGGGTATTTGATCAGTTGGCACACTGGCAAAGTAATTTGTTGTTTATCTTTCAAAGACAGTTTTTCTGGCTGTTCTGTGCTGAGCAAAGTTGCTTATGACGAGCAAAGTTGCTTGTGCCGAGTAAAGTTGCTTGTGATGAGAAAAAAATTTGCTCGATGCCGAGCACCATTGAAATTGCTGAGTGAAAATAGTAATGAAGGCCGACTTACAAAAGTTTGATTATTGATGAGATTTGAGATCTCTGGCTGACTTAGTTGATCTTATTGGGATATGTAATGTTAATTAAAGATTGATTCATGTCATTTAATGTATGGGTAACTGTAATTAATGCATGGTTTCAAGATTTAATTAGAGACTAATTTGGATAAGTAAATGCAATGCAAAGATGGAATGATCCATTGGATCTGACCTATCCTAAGATCTACGATCTTGTTTAAGTGGAAAAATATTTATCTGACCTAGACAGAGAGGTATATGATAACCTCAGGGGTTATTCATTATGTGTGGTAGTGGATGAATGTATGTGTATGCAAAAAGGTTTGCATAGTTGATTTACTGTTTAGCATGATCTAGGAGAGAAGGCAAAAGGCAGAGGCAGAGTGTTGCATGTGTGATTGCTTGACAGATTTCCAAGTAGATCAAAAGATTGAAATGACAATGCAGGCTATCCAGTAAGTTAACATCAGAGCTGTAATTGGATCTAAATTGCAAAGTAAGTTGTATGTGCCAGATCACAAACTGCTGATTACTTTCTTACCATTGTATCAGTTAAATCCTTTAACAAGGTTGACTTAACAAACATTTGTATAAATCCTCTAACAAGGTGACATTCAGAGTGGAATGTTATAAGTCCTCTAACAAGGCCACTCATGACAGGGTGATTAAATCCTTTAACCACGTCACACCTAGCAGTGTGTTATTGTAACCTTTAACAAGGTTGGCTCCTCATAGGGCATCACTTCAGAAGAGTGAAAACTTGGTAGCATGTTACTGGTGGTTTTTCCCATATTTGGTTTCCACGTTAAATACTTGTGTCAACTTGTGTGAATGCTTATGGTTTACTTTATTGTTATGTTACTACAAGCTAATTTCAATTGACAGTAAACTGCATGATTAAAGTTGTTGATTTATGCTACTGCTGCCGAGTAGATTTGAAGTACAGAAAGTTTTTATTTACTACATCTAGACCTAAGGATAACTGATTCACCCCTCCCCTCTTAGTTATTCTAAATTCATTCTAACAGAGGTTGACCTTGAGGAAGACATTGTGATTCCTAATTGGGATCTTTCTAGCCTGATAGTCGAGCTAATGGATATCCTTGGGGAGCTATGGAAGAAAAGAGCAAAACAACAGAAACTTCGAGCTAAGAAGAAAAGGAACAGAGTGCTAGAGGACATAAAAGGTATGTTCCTTGAGTCACTAGAGATTGAAGTCAATGAGAAAGAATCTATAATGGACCAACTTTTTGATATAGTTCACAAGTTTAACACCGATCTTAGTGGTTAGGTGAAATTTCTACAGAAGGCAGAAAGAAAATTTGAGAATAAGGTTCTAGAGAATGTTGCAGGTAAGATTGCGATAGATCAAGTGAAGCTATCCACCATCATTAGCTCTCTAGAAACAACTATGAATAATGTTGTGGCATTATTTGTAAATTTGAGTGAGACATCTAACTTTACCATGGAAATAAAGAACAAGCTAACAAAGATTGACAATGATTTGAAGGCAAGTGCAAACCAATTGGCACTTCATCCTAGTTCAAGTTCAACACATTTTGTTAAGATCAAGTATCTGATTGATCTGCAAGCAAAGAAATTGAGGGAAGAAGGAAGAACAAGGGAATCCCTATCAAATATACAAATCCAACTCCTTCCTCATATGGATGTCATGCAAAAATATATTGCTCATGCAAAGACACTCATCCATGATAACAATTTTTCATTTGCAGAGCTTATGATGGAGTTGTCTGCAGAAATTTAGATTGAGTTGCACATCCTGAAGGTGGTGCAAGACAATTGGGACAAGACTTTGTCTCAAATTTTGAAGGTACATTGTGATTTCCTTTCATATTTTGGTATTACCTTGTAGATATGCTTTTTGGAATTTGTGTCAAAAACAAGGGGGAAAGATAGGATATATATGTATATATACGAGGAAATACATGTACAGAGAAAAGGAAGATATATATAACACAGTTACAAAAACTATTTTGGAAAATATAAAATAGAGTCAGTTGTAACCGAGTTGTAGAGCAGTAGTCAAAACTGAGTAAGGACCCAAGCACATGGTAAGGGGGAGTTTTGACTTAGCAGTTTGATCAGAGTTTTTGATATGATTATTGTTTTTGTCACTAATACCAAAGGGGGAGATTGTAGACCTTATGGGAAGACATGTTGTCAATTAGTGCCAAAACACTTAGTCATTCATATAGTTACAGTGTTGACTGAGCTAGCAACTTGAAGTGTTACCCAAGCTAAGCAGTTGCAGTGTCGACCGAGCAGTTAGTGCCAAACAACATCACCTGAGTCACCAGTGTTACCCGAGTTGCATACCATCTCCAAGTAATCAATGTGGCCTAAGCACCTAGTGTCAACCAAGTGCCAGAGTTTCCAGTTCACTGTGTCGCCCAAGTGTCAGTATATCACCCGAGTGGATTACTGGACCCAAGTATTAGCATTGGGTTGACTTAGTACATATTGTTTGATATTATTTAATATGATAGTAGCCGACTTATGGAGGTAATTGATTTGGATAAGTATATATGTAAGACACTTTGTTTATCCAAATATGAGTAAGAATGATAACAACAACATTGAATATATGTATGAATGCGAATATGAAGAGGCAGATTGATTAGAAGGCTACAACAGTATAAAGGAACAATAGAGACTCATCTATCACATTCAGGTGATCAGTATTACATCAAAAGATTTTATTCAGCAAATCAGAGTTTCATAGCAGATCATTCACTGGTTCATCCTAAAAGGTGTATCAGTCAAATCCTTTAACCAGGTGGACTTAGCAGTCCTTCTCAAATCTCCTAACAAAGTACATACTTTACTGTATTGTATAAATCCTTTCACAAGGTGGACCTAACAGTCCTTATTTCTCCTAACAAAGAAGACCATTAGAAGCGGTCAATTGTAAGCCTTAACAGGCCAACTTTATTACTGCAGTTCTAAATCTTGTGGGTACCATCCCCACCCCAGTTTTACTTTCCATTTGGAAGGTTTTTGGGTAACCAAATATTGTGTCAAGTGTTATGAATATTTATTGTTTTTCTGTTCCATGCATGCAATTAGATTAGTCAATCTAATAAAGGATAAAAGTGAATAAGTTTTATTGGTTCCTAATTCACTCCCCCTCTCAGTCACCTAGCCTACAATATATTTCCAACATTTATATGTCTATAACTTGTTCAAAATTTTTTTAACAACACATCAAAAAATATCGTAAAATTGACACCTAAATAAAAAAAATCAAAAAAATAAAAAATCAATTAAAAAAATAATAAATAATTTTAAAAAATAAAAGATCAATAATTAAATTTAAAAAAACCAAAAATTAAAAATTAAAAATTTAAATAAAATTTTAAAAACAAACACCCCTTACCTCCGTCCTCCCCGCGCTCCACCTTCCCTCCTCCTTCGCATCGTGCGTGAGCTTAGCCCACTTGAGCGTGAGCTCTGCTCACCCAGGTATGAATGAGCTCGGCCCGGTGTGAGCGAGCTCGCACTCGGGTGCAAGCGAGCTCGACTCGAGCGCGAGGCTAGCTCGTTGAGATCCTCCAACATGCATTGTTTTTTTTAAATTTTTTTAACACCCATTTTAAATTGAAAAAAATCATTTCCAATTTCTTTGACTTTCATCAAATTCTCACATAAAAATGCAAATTTCATGAATTTTTCATCAAATTCATCACAAATTTCAAATTTTGTTCAACAAACCCTAGTTTTTTTTGAAAGTGCCAAATCATGCAATAAAAGAGGAATTTTGTGACACATACCAGGGGGTCGTACTCCTGTGGTCTCTGATACCGGTGGACTCTCTCAAACCGGTCCTTTGTGACTAGAACCACCATTTTTAGCTTCACAATCACTTTGCACCACATAACCACCTCAAATGTGCCATTTTTTTAATCACCCAAACATTGTTTTTTGTTGAATCTTTCATCCACACCAGGGGAATCCATCTAATCTTCAAGATATCATCTTTTATACATATACAAGCCAAACACACACATTCTTCATCAAGATCATAAATCAAGACACTTGAACTTTTCAAATAAAATCCAAACCTCTAATTTCAAAACCCCTGATCGATCCACCAATCTCAAACTCAAACATCGACATCAAATCCAAATATTGAATTGAATACAAAGGCTAAGCAATCAAACGCTATGCTGGAACATCAAATCAACCAATATGAACAAAGGATCAACACTGGATGTAATTTTTTCTCAGAAAATGGATCAACAAACAAATAGAAAAGTTAGTTCAATGATGTTTCTTAATTTTTATATCATGTCTTTTTAGTAGATCAATGATATTTTCAACTAGATAAGTGATGATGGAGACATGATATTTTCTAGATTTCTTTTTGTAAGGTTGATTCATAGACATATGCAAGTTCATCTAATGACATGATCATCAGATAATCATCGAGGATATTTGTATATCAATAGGGATCATACCTTGCTTTGTTTACGCCAATGGATACCTTGGCCATTTAGATTGTTCATACCTTAATTCCAAGATCCACTTACAACATTGAATCCAATGAAAGAAGTATTCATACCATCATGGTTTGCAAATATAACCAGTGAGGGTTTTACCAATTTCAAAATGATCTACCAAAGAGCTCAATGATGATAATTGCAAAAAAAGAGATCCATTACAAAGTGACAACAATTTAGTTGCATTCACATATTGCATTCATCTTAGATTAAATCTTGTATAAATAATCAGTATGAGATTTCTCAAGGAAAGTGGGGATCAATCATCCAGGTCAAATTATCAATATCAAAAGCAATAGGAAAGGTTTATCAAATATTACAATATCTATCAAATGTCGACATCAACATACATCAAGAGTCCACTTGTGACATCAAAAAGGGGATACATATGTCCATCATCAAAAGTATGATATCATCAGAATCATCTAGGCATGATTGCCTCATAATTTTGTAGGACAAACCATCAACATACCATCACCTATACTTGCACCCTTATATAGCCCCGTGTCAACTCCCTAGAAGCTATTGGTTTATCAACTATCAGATTCACTAATCTAACAGTCCCTCATATACCATCTTTTTCAAACAAGTAAATCCTTCATCTTTGTTCCATTCACATCACATCAATTACAAGTGTTGTTAAACCAACATTGATCTTCAATTTTGGAAATTTCACTATCAAGGATTACAGTTCCTTCACCCAAAACCCAAGGAATCAAGGTCAATTTTGAGTCTATTTCATAGAAATATTTCTTTTTCTATTAAGACTCCATCATCTTAGACACACTTCATTTTGATCAAATCCTAATTGGAATCTTTGTTTATCACTTGTTTGCAAAACCTTCATCAAAATTATAGATCAATCAACCCATCATCCTATCTATCCAACTATCTATCAATAATCATCAATCAATCCAGTATCAATCATCATAAATCATACCATCTAGTGAAATATCAATCATCCAACATTTCTCTTCTAATCTATCGAGAGATCCATCTCATCACACTTTATCTGATCGATCTCTCGAGGGGGCATATCATACTCTTCATCATCTTGATCAGATTATCTCTAGGGCATCCAGTCAGTATTAAAAGAAGATCAAGGTCTGAGGCATTTTCTCATCTTTAAAGTTTATATTTTATCGGGATTTAAATTGACAAGGATGACATTAACCAAAATTTTGCAATCAAAATAAATAATTTTCCTCAGCTCCAATGCTTGCAAAATCAACTCAATTTTAAATTCTGAGGGGGCATACTGGCACTAGAGTGCATAGTTGTGTGAATTGGAGCACTTTTTATAATCGGGGACATCAGACGTTAAAATTCTTTTTTTATATCAAGACATCAAAATGGAATTTTTTTCACAATAGAGGTATCACACCATCAGGAAAATGACATCAACATCATATCAACATCATATCAACATCATCATACCAGGGACTCACATAGGAACATCATCATCAATATCACATCATATTGGACATCAAACATGAGGTATTCTTTGAACCAGAGCACTTCACACATTGATTCAAAGAGGGGCATTTGTAGACACCGTAAATTGGTCAACCAAAATCAACATGGTGAACCAAAGTCAAAAGGGGTCAAATCAAGTCAACATAATGGATTAATTAATTAAATGTAAGCCAAAAGAGATTAATTAAACTATGTAATTGATTAAATCTATTAGTTATATAGTTTGAAATTAAATAAATCAAATGCAACCCATCAAATCCCCTTACATGGCTAATTTAATTAAATTGGTTGAATTAATTAACTCCTAATTACTTTAAACAAAGGGGACAAAGAATCAATTAGCCAATGAGAAGAAAGGATTAAGAGCACATGGATCACTCCAAACTTTTATATCCTCATCACTCATTTAGGCTTTGCTATCCTCACCACTCCTTTTGTCACCTTGTCCCCTATTTGAAACCCACCACTCAACCTTGACCTCAACCCTACTTTGACCTTGGTTAATCAAACTCGCCCCCTACCCTTGGGAATTCCTATAAATAAGAGTATTTTCTTAGTGTAAAATTACCAATTTATTATCAATTAACATATACTCACTCACACTTTGAATCCATTAGCATTTAGCATTGAGCATTCTTAATTAGGATCATAATGACAATTTGCATTTAGCATATTTTTTAATTAAGATCTTGCATCCTAGATCAAATTGTGCATCAATTAGCTTTGTATCATCAATCATATAGCATTTCTCATTCTCTAAGTTGTCACTAGGATCTCTAATGCAACTAAGAGCAATAGTCCTTAGAACTAGAGAGCAATGAGACACTTAGTAGGTTTTTCATTTCAATTGATCTAATCATAGTTTTTCTTTCAATTCGATTTGACTAACCCGTTATTAGTGTTTCATTGAGTTTTTGAATTGTAGTTTTATAGAATACATTTGAATTTAAATAAAATACACCAAGGAGTACCAAGTGATGAAGGCCAATTTATTTTGATCAATTATACTTGATCAATTATATTGTTGCAATGGAAAACTGTCAAAATTGTCCATTTTTAGTTCTTATAAACTGTTGTCATTCTTTACATATGTTGATATTACTGTCTAATGGATTATTATTGTATATTGTTCGTGATTGACATGATTTGTTCCATGTTATATGTCTACACATCTTTAATTTGTTAGCCATATTGCATTTAAATGAGATACACCAAGGAGTACCAAGTGATGAAGATCAATTACACATGATCAAATATATTGTTGTAATTCATACTCAAATCATGTGTTCTAATGGAAAAGTATCAGAATTGTCCATTTTTAGTTCTTATAAACTGTTGTCATTGTTTACATATGCTGATATTACTGCTTAATGGATGATGATTGTATATTGTTCATGATTTGCATCATTTGTTCCATGTTGCATTTCTATACCTCTTTAATTTGTTAGCCATGTTGCATTTAAATGAGATACACCAAGGAGTACCAAGTGATGAAAATCAATTACACTTGATCAATTGTACTTTTGTAATAGAAAAGTACCAGAATTGTCCATTTTTAGTTCTTATAAACTGCTTTCATTGTTTACATATGATGATATTACTGGCTAATGGATGATGATTGTATATTATTTGTGATTGAAATCATTTGTTCCATGTTATATGTCTATATATATTTAATTTGTTAGCCCTATTGTATTTAAATGAGATACACCAAGGAGTACCAAGTGATGAAGATCAATTACACTTGACCAATTATACTGTTGTAATGTTCATACTCAAATCATGTGTTCTAAGGGCAAAGTATCTTAATTGTCCATTTTTAGTTCTTATAAACTGTTGCCATTGTTTACATATATTGATATTACTGTTTACATTCAGATGTTGCTATCTGAATGTTGTAGTCAATAGTTTCTAATGTTGATTTTTCTTTCAATTATAAATAATATGAATGAACAAACTAATCAACAAAAAAAATGATATGGAGAGTGATAGTGCAATTTTTTTTGATATAGCGTTCATGGCGTTGGTGAATGTGCCTATGTGTCAATGTGGTGCTGGGCCTTGCTTATTGAAGATGTCACACACAATGAGTAATCATGGGCATCCGATATGGTGTTGCCCAAATAGGAAGAAGGTTGTTAAATGGAAATATATATCTTTGTTTAGAAATAATGTAGTGACTAATCATTATAACAAGAACTAAATTTGATTTGGTATTGTGGGGACATAGTGGATGTCCATACTTTTGATGGGTCGACGAAGCCCCATCTACATCTACCCCATCTACATCTATACTTGATGCAGGAAATGAGTGCAAGTTCTGCAAGGCTCAAGAGATAGCTTTTGTTGCCGAGATTGCATCAATGGAAAAAGTCAAAATTGTCTTTCTACGATGCATTCTTTGTGTTGTAATCGCACTACTTTGTTGGGACCATATGCATAAATGTGGTTAAAAGAGAGGGCCCATACTTTGCAGACTGAAATTTTTTAACCATGTAGATACATTGGACAAATTCTGCTCAAATGATGACTATTTTATTGTTTATATCTTGTTTATGATTTTCTATATAAAAATAAAAAATATTAAAAAATTAACCATATTAAAAAAATGAAAAAAAATAAAAATTGTAAAAATTTAAAAAATTTATGATTTTCTTTATGAAAATAAAAAAAGTAAAAAAGAAAATTAAAAATGGAAAAATGAAAAAAAGAGAAGAAATTATTAAATTCAAAAATATTAAAAAAACTAAAAAAAAACCTTACTCAAATTCTTATTCCAATTCCAAAAATGTGGAACCAAACGCAAAAACTCCATCTTCTTGCTCATCTTCCAAGTCAACCAAACGACTCAAACTATATTCTGAAAAATGAGAAATCAAAATATCAAATTTCTGATTTGACCAGTTCCAACATTAGATCAAATTCAAGATTTTTAAGCCTATCGCTTTGTGTGGGAGCTTTGCTCGCGGAAATATTTTTTCCTGCCGGATAATTGTTATCCTTCTGTCGTAGATTTTAATTTTTCGAGAATGGAAACCAACAATCCCTATTACTTTGGCAAGTTTCCTTGGTTTGTTTCCATTATCCCTGATTTTTCTAAAAAACTCAGACTTCCTTTTAGTATCTTCTATCATTATTTTTTTGCCTGTGGAAAAATATATAAAACAAATTGAAGCACTTCAGATTGCAAAAAGTGGGGAAAAAAGAGATTCAGATGATAGGAGAAATCCAAAGTGAGAGAATAATGCAGGTATGGTATTGTGATGTCTGGTTTTCAATTTTATCTTATCAGTAAACCTGTTTTTATGTTGAATCGAGTTTCATTTGATTTCATGGACATTTCATGAGTCTTGAGGTCAGTGGTGGACCTTAGGAGAATGTATATGATTTTTGATTGCACATTGTGAAGGATGTTTTGAAATTGGGCTTCATACAAAGTAAAAGCTGTTGAGAAATGGGTTTATATTACAAGTAAACTCATTGTGGAGTTTTATTAGGATTTTTCTAATAAAAATTTTGAACTAGTGAATTCATTTAGGCGTAGTTCAACATTACAAGATCATTTGGTAAAAGCATTTTTAGGATTCTAAATTAGATGATTAAAGAATTTTTTGTTTTGGCAATTATACTTGTACATTATTTTCTCTCTATGAATCTTTTTTATTTTCTATCATTATCATCTTTATTATTTGTGTTTCTAAATTAGTTGGCCAGAGATGCAAACAATAGAAATACAAGTTTCATTCTCTATTTCTACTCTTCAGATTTAAATTGTCATTCCAAAGCAAGAAGAGATCCCCAACGGTTACAAATCAGGTACTGGCTAACATTACAAGTTCCTAATGACATTTCGGTTGTGTTATTTTAGTTTTTCACTTTAACATTTATTTCTAAGAAAAGGGTGCAAAATCAATGTTAGGATAGTGTGTACCCTTACTTTATCTCTCATATTTTCTCTTTTCAACCCGTGCCTCAAATACCTGCCTTTACCATTCACATTATTAATATTAATTTTCTTGACAAGAAACTGGTAGCATTAACAGTGGAGCTATATTGTTCCAATTTGTCCGGGAGCTCAAGAGGTAATTATATTTTTCATACATTGAAGCATTGGAAATCACCCTGTCAAATGCAAAGAATGGAATCAAATATGCAATCTCTTAATCACTTTAATTAAAAAATAAAAATATTATAATAAAAATGAAATTTGTTTTAAAATTAGAAAGAACAATTATTAGAAATTAATTTAAGATGAAGTGTTTGAAAATTTTAAATAAATCAACAAATACTATTATGCTTTGAAGTTGATTTTAAAATTTATAATAGCAATAAATAAAAAATGAAAAAACTTCTGATTTTTAAGAATTTATGAAAAACATGTCTTTAGTATGATAATCTTTTAAATTTATAATAGAAATATATCTTGCAATAAAAAACAAACCTTCCTAGAAAGAAAATATGATAAAAAAGAAACTTTTTTTAAGGGAATAAACTTGCCTCTTTTATATGATAAGATTTAAAATGAATGATTATATGATAAGTTTTTAAAATTTATATTAAGACATATCTTTCCAAAGAAACAAAACAAATCTTAGAAATGATTCTTTTAGATGACAAGTTTTTAAATAAATGATTGCATAATACTTTTTAAAAATTCGTAGTCGCATGCTTTTGTACATGCAATGGTGCGCGATAGGCACTTAGATTTTTAAAAATGTGAAATGATCATTAATTATTAATAGAAAATTAGAATGTTAAAAAAAATTATTTAATATTTTTTGATCTGAACTATACCATTTTATTTAATCAGCAAACTAAGTTTAATCTATAGATCATTATATACATAACAATGTATTTACTTACTCTAAATAATGTAACCTATTTTTTTTACCATTCTAATGTTTTATCACTCAAATACATTCCCCCCAAAAGTGGAAGAATATACTAAAAACACAGATATATTAAAAACATAGGTAGGTAAAATATTAAAAGCAGAGGCAAAGATACACACACACACACACAAATAACCTAATTGAAAAAACTAATCTTAATTAATAACCAAATCTGACCTAAATTAATAATCTAAATCAACATCAAAATTTAAAGCAAATTAAAACAAAAACAATTTAAATTACAAACAGTTATAAATTAAAAAGCTAATATAATCTATTTGTATGTAGAAATTGAATTTTGTTTCTGAATCATATTAATAGTATTTAAACAAAATTCAATCTCTACATATAAATAGATGAATGATTTGTTAAATATTTAATTTATTTTTATGTGCACATTAAAAATAATCTTTCAATTTAAATTAAAAATCAAATGCAAACCAAAAGACCACTAGGAATTAAAATTGGTAATAAAAGTAAACTTATCTCATAATAGTACTTTCTTATATATTTTTAAATAACCTAATTGAAAAAATTAATCTTAATTAATATCTGAATCTAACCGAAGGAAACTTCTAATTTTTAAAGATTTATAATAGAAATATATTTCTATACATTTTTAAACTTTCTTTATTTTTTATATCTATAAATAAAAATTATTTATTATTCTTTATGGTATATAGTAATAATAGTTGCTATAATTCATTTTAATTAGCCGAGAGGCGCTAGCCAAGAGGCTCTTCAGTTGGAGTGAGGGGATCTTCAATTGTGGACTTTGGTGTAATCTGCATCGTCTACTAAATATTTATGTAGTCCAAATACCTATAAAATATTTATCTTATCATATATATGATGACATTAATTTTCCCATTAGTACACTTAGTGAAAAACATTGACAAAGATCATCGGTACAAGCATTACCGGTAGACTACAAGCATTACTGACGGACTACAAGCATTACCAGTGAACAATGAGCATACCCGACAGAACACAAAGGTCACGAGAAAATGCTAAGTATGGAATTGACCGACGAACACTGACAAGTGTTGCACCAACAAAGTGAATAGGACATCACCGACGGGTCAATAACATAACATTGAGATCATCACCGGTGAATAGTTTTGAGAACAAAACCAACGGAACAGAAAAGGCATACCCGACGACTAGTTCAAGAAAAGAACACCGACGACAAAGAAAACTGACCGTCGAAACCGACAGTCAGTTAGAGAACCCGTAAATAGTGGATCTGAGTTTTACACGTCAGATAAAGCAATGTAATTCTTTTTTTAGAGTTTTAATTTGTTTTAAATCATAACTTGAGGGTCAAGCAAGCTTTATGTAAATGTTTTAAAGCATCCTAACGGATCTAAAACATATCTAACTAAAGATCAAGGTCAAGTTGTAAACCTT
>MU226501.1:409810-430213 GCA_018584345.1 Thuja plicata | reverse complement strand
AGATAGTGAAGTCTTGTGGGTAACAATCCCCACCGCAGTTTTTACTTCTTAACAGGAGTTTTCTGCGATATCATATCTTGTGTCATGTGTTATCTATTTTCATGAATGTTTCTTTTATGGTTACATATTAAAGAACTTATGATATGATTGCATATACATACAGAAAGATGAAGAGTTAGGTAAGATAATTTACAAATTAAAGTTTAAGGGTTAATGGGCTAACCAAGAAAAGTTTTAGAGGTATTGATTCACCCCTCCCCTCTCAGTACATCATTCCAATATAATTCCAACAATATATTTATGTTTAATTGTGTTTAATATATTATATTATAATATATCATATGGAATAATATAATATACTATTTTATATATTATAAAATCATTTTTTTTAATGAAAAATATTCTATCATATAATATGATATATTATAATATATCATATAATATGATATATTATAATATATAAATATAATATTAAATGTTCTATATATTATAATATATATATGTAATATATATACATACATATATATATATAATATATAATATAATATAATATAATATAATATATAAATGTAATATTAAATGTGATATATATTGTAATAATAAATGTAATATAAATGTAAAACCCAAATTCTAAATATTATTATTGATGTCTCGTATTGAAAAATATATATTAGTTATAAGATATTTTGTAACAACCCAATATGGAATTTTTGGTGCCACTTTTCTTCATGCGATACAATCCATTTATTTTGGAATTTATAGAACGGAATTGGTTTCATAACCATTCTACACAATCTTGGCATATAACCAACCATTACCATTTCTTCACCGATTATAGAAACATCTCTAGTGAATACCAAATCATCTCTGCAGCTTTCTTGCATTTCAATTTTTGTTTTATCGGTCAATAGAAGCTACGCGGTAAGTAGCATTCATTTGCATTTAAACTTCTATTTTAATTCGTGTAATATAGTTTTACTTTGATAAAATGTAATATTATCAAAACTTATATTTTGTTCTGGTGTTTGGGCATTGTGCAACTGGGCGTTTGGGAGTTTAGCAGCTCTTGGAGTATCTTCCCATTTCTTTAATTTATGGTATGCCTTCGATACTTAATTTATTGAAAGAATATAGCTGTTTATTTATTTTTTCCTTGTTCTGGTCCTATTTATAAACGTTGGATTTATTACAACGATGCTTGATTTCTTTTTAATTTTATAAAATGTTTTAGTCATTGTTTTTCTTCACTTAGATATTTTCTTGTGCAGTATGTTATTCTATTTTTTCTATATTGTTTTGAGATTATCATTTTTTTGGCATCTTCCTTGATTATGAATAGAGTGGAATATTTATGGTAGATCCTTTCAGCATTGTGAGTATGGTTATAAGGTTGAACCAAAGCCTTCCAATCTGAGGAGAAACATCTTCTTGAAACCAATTTTCTTATGTTACTGCCTTGTATGTTCACCAGACCTCAATTTTATTTTAATTATTTTTGTTGTGATAGGTAATGTGAACATTAATATGTTGAAGCCACGTATTAAACAATGAACCTATAGGAATCAGAGGTATGTCTGTTTAATTGGGGTATACTGTGTTTAAATTCAGTTTTTTTGGGTATCTATTCAGGAAAAAAGAGAATTTGGGACAACTTTGTTTTCTTTAATATCTTCCAAATTTAGTCAGAAGATAAAATTTGTATCTGTGCATTTAACATTATACGGATTCCTTATCCTTTTCATTTTTTCTGGGATTTAATTTCCCCTGCTATATCTCAACCCTATCTGTCACAATCTGTTCATGTGATTGCACGCTAGAGTAAAACCCAAAGTAGTTGTCCAACGCTAAAGAATCATTTGTCTGTTATTTTTTATTCTGTAAATGGATTTTTTGTTGTGTGAGTATTAACAAAATTTGACCGTATTGGGAAATGGAGAAGTTAGAACGAGCGAAACAGGGGTGCAATTTTTAATTAATTGAGTTGAAATTTTACCAAAGGGGAACAAATTTAATATTTAGTTTACTTATAAACCATTTTTTATATTAATGTTTCTCCAATATGAGGAGAAAAATCTTCTTCATTATAATGTTGAAACCATGTATTAAACAATGAAACTATAGGAATCACAATTTATATATTGTTCTATGCAATCGAAGTCTGTATCCCAAATCATTTTACTCTCTGTTATTGTATTTATTACTGCTATTTTTGCCTTATGATTTTGCTTATTTTCTCCGCCTCTATTTTTTTGGATACATGGTGACTTTCCTGTCAGTGGTACACTTGCCTTCCACTTGTCACAAGATTCAATTTCACTTCAGTGCCTAAGATGTTTTTTTGAAATCTCAAATCTGAGTTTAACGAGTTATTTAGCAAATGCTAATGATGCATTTTACAGGAACTTTCTGAGTTATAGATTTGTATTCTCTTAATTGATGGACATTTTCTAGACAAACCAAAAACTGTTACTGCTGGAGGAGTTCGTTACTTTGACATGTCTATGTTTTTTCCAACCAAAGAGTGTTTCCTTATTCCAAATGACCTACCAGTATTGCAAATGAATATGCTTTCAATACTGATAAGGTAAGAGAAACATCTGATGTAGGTAAACTTTATTTTTCTTGTCCATTGGAGTCACAATTACTATGTGGAAAAACCAAAATCAAAGAGCCAAATAAGACATATAAGGTAAGCTTCCATCTCAAGAAATAGTGTCCTACTTTTAAATAAAACTACGAGGCCTTGTTTCATCATTTTATGAATGTTCATCCAAATACTGAATTTTTTTTCTTTCTCTGTTTTCTAACAAAGTTGTTTTTATTAGATCCTCTTTATCAGTTTGATCTTCCTTATAAATTTAGTAACAAACAGAACTACTGAAAGTGAAAATGCAAATCAGGGAGTTGGGATGACTATTAGAGGTGAGCTTCCATAGTAAAAAAATATGTTTTAATTCTACCATTTTAAAGCTTACCAGTATTGATTCAAAATCAGACTTTGAGTGTCGATCCAAATACACTTTTCCCTTAAAATATTTTATCATATTTTATGATTCATTATAATTAGTTGCAAATAGTTCCTTCTTTGATATTTATTTACCTAGGAGGGTAGGCATCTTGCTACAAAATCTTTGCAAGAAAGGACGTACTAATTACATATTAGAAGACCTTAAATCTGCACATTCACTCATGAATAACGAAGGAAAAAACAATATATTCCTTCAATTGATTGAAATTTAGACAAAGGACCTTATATCCAACGAATCTTATTTCCAACTAATCTAATGTACAACTTTCTCAGTTAGAGAAGTTTGAAATTTAGACTCATCATTGCATCGTACAAACCAAATATATTAATCAAACTGAGTTAAACCTTTAGGAATTTTGAGTGCGATCACTAAGAACATCCAAGATGCTTGTATTCAATTAGAGAATCCTTCTGCATTTAGTATCCCAGGATGTCAAGGATGCAAAAAAAAGTAGGGTAAATTAAAAACTTACACCCGAAGAGTTGAAACTTCAGGTATGGTAGGTAAGTGCTCTACAGATCTCAAATATATTATGCGTAAGGTTTAGGTCATAAATTAGTAAAATCTCCATTTTAAATGAAAGGAATAAACATATATTGTTTGAATAAGTGAAAACGATTAAATATTGCTAAATAGATCAAATATGGTTGAGATATTGGGTTGGAAAAAATAGATATATTAGGTATAATTTGTGTGTTCAAATAGATGCATAAAATAAATTATTGTTAAAGATGAGTAAATAAGATATGTAAATGTGCTGATAAAGAAATGAATAACAATTAAATATTCTAATAAAATATTTGGAGGAAGAATAAGATGTCACATGGAAGAAATAGATAACACAAAAATATTTAATATCAAGAATAAGATGCCTCTAGGAAGAATAAGATACGTTATGGAAGAAATGGATTATGATAAAATATTTGAAATTCCATCTCATAGATGTGTGTACAGAAATAAATAGTATCTAATTATAAAACCAAATAAATGTAATCGCATGGATGCTGTGTGCACAAAAATGAATGTAATGATATGACTGTGTGTGGATAGATAAATACAAGCACATAGATGCCTCAATATAGTTATTGTTATACTAATATTTGTGTTCACTTATCTTTTTTATAAAGGGTTATATATCTTGTTGTACTATATGATGTATTTGGCTAATTATCGTTATCCTTATCACAAATTAATTGTGTCTGCTCTTGTAACTATCTTAATTGATAGAATGTATTCTCTTTGGATGTGTTTGCATTAATATGTAGCTGTTTTTATTATTGTTATGTGAAAGAACTTGAAGAATGGTTGATGTGACTAGATTTGATTTTATTATCACTGAGATTTTATGTTTTATAATTATGGTTTTAGGTAATATGTGTTTCGTCGATCTGTGTATTCAATTTTGTTTGCATTTTTTAAATATTCTTTAAAACACACAAACCAGAAACCAGAATGCATTTGTCAAGACCTCTATTGATTATCTAATTATATCAATCTTATAAAGAAATCTGATGCATTTGTCTTTTTTCCATTCTATGTGAATTGAACTAAGATTGATCGTTTTCAGTTTCAAACTCCTGTCAATTCTGTTTTGGGACAATGACTATTTTCCTTTAATTTCTTTAATATAAAATGTTGAATATCATACCAAACCCATCATCTATGAGAGTTCTTTTCTAGCAAATGAAAAAGGGGCTCATAAAGCGTTCTGATATCCCACCAATTGAGGTATGTAAAGGTAACAATTATATAACCTGGTCTAAATACGTCCAAATAATTCTCTACTATTTAATCATGTGGATTTTGATGCTAAAATAATGAAAAACTTGGGGATAACCTAATTTTGTAAATACTTTCTATTGATAATTTTTATTTGAATTTGTATTTTTTGTTCAAGGTTAATCGTTGTTGTATTCTATTCTTTTTTATTTTCCAATTGATATTGTGGTTTTTATTTTATTTTTTAAGTCAATATTATTATTGATATGTTGGAAGGGTTCATATGATTGCTTTTGATTTTGAATCTTTTTAAATTTGAGAACAAAAGTTTATAAAGGTAGTTTTTTTTTCCCCGATTCTAATAAATAATTTATTAATTAAATGATTTTCAATGGGTCTTGTTAAAATCAACCTACAATATTATAAGAGATGATATTATAATCATGTGTTAAGAGACATTGATACTCCTATTCAAATTGCAAAAATCACATAAGTTTCACATAAAAATATACAAGATAGTAAATCTTTAGACATGATATATATGTATATTGGTGAAATTAATAAAAAGTAGTTAAAAGTGTTGTTGGATGATTGATATGTATATACATAAATAGTTTTATTAATTTTTTTATATTCATATTTTTGTTTTACACTTCAATGATTTATGTGCACAGAGAACATTTATAATAAAATTAAATTATAATTATTAGCTTCAATAGGTCTAATGGTAACATATTAGCACTCAATTAGTGAGGTCACATATTCTAAATGAGAATAGATGATATAACATTTCATAAGGGGATCTCATCCATCAAATTCACCCATAGATCAAACTTGGCCCAAATGCTCTTTCAAGGGTTTGAACCTTGGTGGATGGTTTTCTATGCGTGCGCGTACACACACACACACACACACACAAAATTAATTTATTCTTTAAGAAACTAATATATTTTTGAGTGGTAAATTATAAAATTAAATTGAGGAGTAACCTTAGTAGTTTGCCTAAACAACCGAATACAAATCTTAAACCAAATGAAACACTAACGTTAACCTAAAGCTAAGTTTAGGTTTAGGTTTTCAAATCATCTTAATTTTTTTAAAAGTGGTAATGCTTAAATGCTGATTCTAATAGTATAGGAAGTTTCTTTGTGGTTTAGAACTATTGGGATTGTAACTCTAGATTAAAAATCAATAATTAATTATATGTTACCGAAATTGTCACTAAGGCATTTACCATTGAATGCAAATAGTAACACTATTTATATTTTAATCCTAACCCTAGGAGTAAGCATAAACAACCAAACTATAATCTTAAACAAAATGAAACACTAACGCTAACAAAATTCATAGTTAATGTTCAACCCTAACCATAACCTAAAACTAAGTATAATGTTATGCTTTAATTGAAAGATTAATGTATAAACATCTATACTTTAATACATATTTGTATATGAAAAATACATTAATGTATAATCCTATAGTATAATTGTTAAAATCACAACATTGAATTTCAATTGTTAATGTGTACCAATCACATTAAAAGATATATTTGATTCTTTAATACATTTTTCTAAATCTTAATCTTATTTAAATTTTTTTATAATCTCTACCTTTTCTAATATTGATTTTTACTTATGTACAAATTTATTCTTTTAGTCATCTCTACGATGCGTAGTAATTAGGCATCTCTCTCCGTCAACGGTCATTATAGGTATTTTTCCTTTTCTGTTATCAAATTTTTATGTTTCATATTACAGAGATTTATATATTGTATGGTTCTGGTTATTTAAAAATGATGTATTTTTTTGTTACAAATTGATACACTCACTTATCACATCAAAGGTTATCAAATCCATAGCAGGTATTTATAATTTTGTGTTCATGTGATAATTAAAAATATATTAATATATTGAAGATTTTTCTTTGTCAAAATCACAACATTAATTTTTTTTCTCTAAAGTCTTAAATGAAATTACTTGTATTTAAATTATAGTTGCTCTAGTTTTATATTGTGTATTGATATTTATTTTATTAAAATACATATTTAAATTTTTGTATCATTGTTAATGTCTTCATTTGCTCCCAAAGTTAACTTTAAATATCGTTTTCTTTCACTCTATTTGTACAAGATATAGTGATTGTGTTAATTGTAGTTTGTCAATACCATTATTATTGGTTTTTTAGGATTAAATATTTTTTTTTCAAGAAAAATAAATTACCATTCATCATGAAATATAAATATACTAGAACACTTCCTCATACAAAATTTTCTACAGCCTATATGGAGAAAGGGAACACCAACATAGGTTATGTCGATTTAGAGGAATTTAATGAGAGAATGAAAAATGGTGGGGGGGAGATCAATTTTGTCGCAGTTCATGGTCACTTCAGGTTTAGTTGAAGCAGCGACATTTCCAATTTTTGTTCAATCGGTGGACTTGGTCTTGCAGTGTGCACAATTTTATAACGAAGAAGAAAGAAAGATAATCAGTCCACTAGGAGAAACTAAATGGATATTAGCCCAATTATGGTACCAAAAAATTCTCCATTCCAATTAATTCAAAGTATGAAACCATTGATGTGAAGATAGCTAACGAGTACTACCCAAAAAAAAATCAAAAAGCTCTTCGCTTTGTTAATGAAAAATTAATGCTTCAGAAGAACATTAATGTTAAGAAACTGGCCAGAGGACAACATAGAGCAGAGTTTGAAGATGATGCTAAAGATTATATCACACTATTGAATAAGGTTTACGGAATACGAGATGCAAAGCTCTTTGAACCATGGATGTGTTATTTCATCATGAAACTATTAAAGAGAAAACCAATTGATTGGGCAACGATCATCAGTAATAACTTAGATGAGAAATTGATCAATGTCTTGCCGACATATTTTTTTTATATGACATCCTATTTAGTTTACATGTTGGATTCATAGGGTAAATATCCAGGATTGAAATGGGTTGGTCAATTCAATGGGGGATTCAGGAGGATATAGGAATATTATCCTCAATTGGGACTCATTGAAAGTGAGAGACATTATTCTAGAGTCAATGATGCATTCCTCTTCTCTATAATAAAGTGACTTGAAAATTATATAGGAAAAAGGATATCTACTGAAGCATGCAATGAACTTGTCAATTTTGGAAACTCATATATCCAATTCCAGACTTTTACATATTTAAGAGTTGCAGGTTTCCACGGGATCCCATTGAAGTTACCAAGGTACCCTTTTGATCAAATCATACTACTGGAATTGTGTAGACAAGTTGCAGATGTGATAAATTATGGGGAAAATGTTACCAATTTATTCCAATTTCCAATTAAAATAGGGGATCACTCATGCACAAATAGAGATGTAGCTAAAATAGCTGATTAAACTTGGCCCCTCTTCGCATGTATGTCTTTAGTGATTCAAGATTCAACTTTGATCCAATTGGTAAGATCAGTGCATCAATAGGGCCTGAATACAAAAATTACCAAGATTTAGAAGACCATTGGGCCAACTGTCAACATGAAAAGGATATTATAATGAGGGAAAATTGCAAATTAAGTTTTGAAGTTATGAGAGCTTTCCAATTTAATAACATAAAAGAAGACATGGAGGAAAATGGTCATAGATTATTTCCATTCTTCAACACATCAAACATATCAGAAAAAGATGTTGGTAGAGTGAATTGGTACCTTTTAGAAGACACGTCAATTGAAAATAGAACAATGAATGTAATATTAATGTCTATGGAATGGTTGGGAAAACCCTATGCTTTACTCGACACACTTGTACTAGGATATCAAGGTGGAAATCAAATTACAGATAAATCAGATACATTTTTTGCAAAAATGGAAAATGATGATACATGTGTGATTATTCCAACATATATAGAAGATGGTGCATTTCAACAAGAAGATGAGGTATTCTAGGACAAAAATGATGAAGAAGAAGATGGTAAATGTTCGTTGAAAAAGCAAAGATTAGGGACTAAAAAAGTTAATGTGACAAAATTAGAGAATGTAAGTGCCCAATTATCTCCTATTACACATTCGACACGTACATGTCTTCCACCATTTCACTCTGACCATTCTACGAGCTATAATTCAGTGGAAGTTGTCCTCTGCTCTCTCTCTTCACCTTCTCAAACCTTGCCTCCTGTTCAAAACACAAATGCAGAAGGAATCTACTACGCATTTGTAGAATGGAGAAATGAACTTTAGTGTTTGGGTGACCGTTTGATTAGAAAGGCAATACAATTTTACAAAAATATAATCGAACAAGCAAATGTTGCAAGGGAGGTCAATGAAAAAATTGAAACAGGATTTCTGATTTGCAATCAAAATATCACAATTTTAAAAGAAATGAAGAAAATTTCCCTAGATCAATTAGAGGGTCTTGGTATTCAACACACCAAAGCGTTGCTATATGAATGGCTCACAACAAGTAACATGAGAAGGAACACACTTGTAAGTTTTAATAAAAAATTGCATGGAGCCCAAATTTGTTTGGAGAAAATAGAGAAATTTGGAGAAGATCGTGGATGTTTTTTTCTTCAAAAATCGTTAGAGGTTCGATCACTAGATGATATTGTCCAAAATAATTTGAACTCCCTTCACAAGCTTTTGTCTAAAGAAGACATTGAATATATGATGAAGAATAAAAGTATAATCTATCAATTTCAGAAAGAGTGTATGCAGATTAAACATACCATACACAAAATGAAAAGAATTGTTGCTTTTGTACATGTCAAAATGAAGTATCTATCAGGTCCAGATGAAGATGACTTGAAGAAAGTTATCAACACGTATGTGGGTCATAATGCACAACATGCATAGGACATTGTCAGTACAAAGAACTCATTGTAAAATTCATGAAATAGAGTCTTGCGAATTATTCCCTTTAATTATATAAATTTTGTAAATTCATTACATATTTTCCTTCATTGTACAAATACATTGCTATGAAGAGGCACAACGTTCATATATAGTGACGTTGCATTTTTTGTTATAAAAAAATTCCTAAAAACATAAGTTGTTTCTAGGTGTCATGGATTCATTGTGTCATAAAATAATAATCCAATTGTTTTGAAATACAATGCATTTTCCACCAATTTAGTATCTTATTTGTATATAATAAATATATGTATATATCGAGGAATGTTCTAACTTTTTTTTCTAGATAAACAATTTGAGAAGTTTGAAAAAAAATTGCTTCAAAAATATATTGCAATTTGTAAATTTCACTTACAATTACCATAAAATAGAAAAATTCAACAAGTTATTAGGATGAGATTTCTATATAAATCTAAAAAATGTAATGAGAGAAAACATGAGAAGGAACATGAGAAGGAAATATCAAATTTAATATTAACCATGATTTAACCCCTCACCCTAACCATAAATGTAACCCTAAACCCAATTCACAATCCTAAAACCAACCCTAACTCTACTCTAGGGACGGTTGACAACTTACTAAAGCTGATGCAAGATGATTATTCTAATCACAGTCGTTAATACTATTTGAACAGTGACATATTTTGAGCTTAATGTATTCCTTTCTTTTAAATGAACAAAAATATATAAATCAATGATTTAAAAAAAAAAGCCTAAATATGTAAAATAAATATATATTACATATTATTAAAATTCGATGATGTTCAACATAGTCTTTCACTATTGTAAAATCTAATAAATGTAATTATTATAATATTTACAATTTTTTTGCGTAGAATACCTATTATAAAATATTAATTTATAATTTATTAAAACTTATCATTATTTATATATTTTTGAAAAATTAAATAATAATAATAATGTTAATTATTTCTTATAACATATAATAAATTTGTATTATAATATTAATATTTGAATAACAATAATTTTAAAAAAAGTGATAAACATATAATTAATTATTTTTATATTCCATTTATTTAATAACCTTAAATATAATAAATGCTATTTACAAATATTCTATGGAAGAAACATGAGAAGGAACACAGTTGTAAGCTATACAAAAAAATTGGATGGTATGCAAGGGTAGACTCAAATTTGTTTGTTGAAAATAGACAAATTTGGAGAAGAACTTGGATTTTCTTTTATTCAAAGTTCATTGGTTGTTTGATCAATAGATGAAATTGTTCACTATTTTTTGAACTCCCTTCACAATTTTTTGTGTAGACAAGACATTGAGAATATGATAAAAAAGGTATAATCTGTCAATTTCTGAAAAAGTGTATACAAATTAAACAAACCATGCAAAAAATGAAAAGAATTATTGCTTTTCTACATGTCAAATTTAAGTATCAATCATGTTGAGATGAAGATTAATTGAAGAATGTTATCAACACGTATTTGGGTCGTAATATGCACCATGCGTATGACATTCTCAATTCATAGAACTTATTGTAAAATTCATGAAACAAATTCTTAGGAATTATTCTCTTTCATTATGAAATGTTTGTAAATTCATTACATATCTTCGTTGTCCAAACAACCTCACTGCATAATCCAAGAGTTTTGATACATAATACAATTTCCCTTTGTTCAGTATCCCATAACTATATATAATAAATATACATATATGTCCACAAATGTTCAAAGTTCTTTCTCTACGTAAACAGTTTGAGAGGCTTGAAAAAAAATTGCTTTAGTAATATATTACAATTTCTATATTTCACTTAGAATTGGCATAAATTAGAAACTTTCAACAATTTATTAGGATGATATTTCTATATAGATCGAACAAATGTGATGAGAGAAAAAAATTGCCATGAAATTTGCAAAAGAGAAAAAAATAATTTTGAATCATATTTCATTCTGTTTTTTCACACAAACATTTCTTGCTGCTTTAACCAAACACATTGTGGGTGAAGAAATTTTTGCAATGTTTAAATCTAATTACAAAATTAAATTTTAAATTTTCAAAAAAATGAATTGTAACATATTTCCTCTTCATTTGGTAGCTATGCCATGGAGACATTTGAACTTTCAGACTGCTGATGAGTGAAGGGAATACATAAGGGAATATCAACGAGAATATAGAAGAAGACAATATGATCAAATGAATGATATAGAAAGGGACAACCATTGTGTAAACCACAATCAACAAGATAGGCAAAGAAGGGCTACAAGAAGAGCACAAATAATGGCAAAAGAGTTACAAGATGAAAATAGAGTTGAAGGGAATTTGAGTACAAGAGGCATCCATATAATTCAAGAACAAATTCCAGTTCAAATAGAAAATGGGGAACAAAATCATACTAGAAGTTTATACTTTAAAAATTCTAATGATGAAAGGGAATACGAAAGGGAATATCAAAGAGAATATAGGAGAAGATGACATGATGAAATGAATTTTTATAGAAAGGGGAAATGAAATTGAAAACCGTAATCGACAAGAGAGAGAAAGAAATTCTAGAAGAAGAGTCGAAAGAATGGTAGAAAATTTACAAAGTGAAAATATTAATGCTAGCACTCAATTAAATATTAATCTACAACTAAATCCAACTGCTAGGTCTGTATCTATCAATCCTTCGCAACTGTGCCAAAGTGAACACAATGTACAAAATCATGTAAGCTGTAATGAAATGTTTGGAACTGATTTTTAGAAGTTGCAATTATTATTTCGACATCAATTTGATAGCTTTTTTTGTCCATCTATGTGTTACATGTGTTAGGAATGTTATCTTGGAATAAAAGTTAGTCGGACAATTGAAGGTCCTTTGTGTTCAAGATGTATGCAAGAAAAAGGAAATAATAGGTTTTCTGTATTTAATAATATGTATCTAGGCTCACAACCAGATGAACTTGCAAATCTAACTCAAGTTGAGGAAATGTTGATTGCACGAGTAAGTCCAATTTTGTAGGTGACACATGCAAAAGGAGGTCAATATAAATATAAAGGACACACAATAAGTTTCCCACAAAATATAGAACAGATATATAAAACTCTTCCACGTCCAATTAAAGAGTTGCCAATAATAGTTGTTCAAAAAAAGGATCAACGGGGTACAAATTATAATTTTACAGTCAACAGGGATAGGGTGTATCAAGAACTAAGGTACAAAATAGAACATGATAAATTCTATTCAGATGTCGCAGTAGACAGTCATGCTCTTGACAATGTGGAAAGAAATTGTGATTACAATATTTTCAACCATATGAAGACAGTTCATGTCGAGTTTGGCTCAGAGGAACAAGAATTTGTCTTTGTAGAATCAATAATGGAGGAAGAAGAAGGAAACGTAATAAATCACACAACATCAATGACAACATGACCACCAAATCTTCAAAGAGAAATGGAATTCATTCATGCATGGGTAAACAACCCCCGTACGGATCCTGAAAGATTGATTGATTGGCCATCAATCGGTGGATCACCGATGAATGCATATATAACTCCAGATTTACTCGATATGGCCTTTCCAACCTTATTTCCAAATGGGCGATGTGACTGGTTGGAACCACGAGTAAGATGAGTTCAACTTCATGAATATGTCAAGCATCTTCTTCGATATAAGGACAACCATTTTGGAAAACACCCAAGATTTAGGCATTACATGATGAACATGATAATGAGGCATCAAGCACAAAATTCCAGTGCTGTGTTTGCAAAATGAAACATTCAAGAATTACCAATTACCATAAATGAATTACCTGAGCACATGGAATGTATACCAAATTCACACCTTATTGATAAATTGATGCGATTTGGTACAACATTAAGAGGTACAAGGTCTTATTGGTCAAAATGTCAGGGTGAATTATGTGACATGCTTAATCAATTAGGGATGCCAAGAATATTTTTCACACTAAGTGTGGCTGATATGTATTAGCCAGACCTACATGCACTAATGCCAGGAATGACACCAACAAACCCTAAAGAAGCTCAAAAGTGGAGGATACAAATGTTATTGACTACCCTCACATAGTCTCTCACTACATGCATCTTAGACACACAATGTTTTGAAAATAAATTTTAGAGAAAGGTTTGAATTTTAAGGACTTTTGGTCAAGGTATGAATGACAACACACAAGATCTCCACATGTGCATGGGTTTTTATGGCTTCATGGAGCTCCGAATATGGATTCTATAGATTGGCATAATGAAGAAGAGATGAAATTTGTTGAACTCTTTTTATACCGAATGGTCCATGCATGGAATCCAAGAGCATATGTTTCGCAACACAACATGTAGGTAACTTTATAACGAGTTTAAAAAAAAATGGATGCTTCAATAGAAAGCTATTAAACTTTGAATTCTACCGGTTTTGAATTTTGGATTAATTTTTTCTAGGGCTTTCAAAATTTCTCTCAACACCCAAGTTTGAAAAATACAAGATAACTTTTAGAGATGGATATTGATCGAGATTATGATGAAATTCTCAACATTGTGGAAAGACGTACTATATGTAAAGAGGGTGCATGTTTAAGGAAAAAGAAAGGATGAAATAGTTGCAGGTAATAATTTTTTGAAACATATTTTGTATACATACTATACGTTAATATTTTATTTTTCAAAATAATTAATTTATCTATATATAAATTATAGGTACAATGCCCCTTGGCTGTTAAATCTAGAGGTTTCTAAATTATATGAAGACATAGAAACTGGTGAGAAGAAATTTGAGCCTGTAAGGAATGATGACAGAGTGAACTCACATAATCATTATATATTGCAATTATGGAGAGCTAATATAGATTGGAAACCTATTTTATCAAAGCACACAATTATTAGATACATTGAAAAATATGTAGTGAAAGAAAAGAAAAGTTCTGAAACATACCATCAATGCTAATGTGTTTGGCCAATATAGGGAATCCTGAAGATCTAGCCTCAAAGGTGTACAAGAAAATTTTAATTGAAACTATTATTTAAAGAGATGTTGGAGCTCAAGAAACATGTCACATGCTCTTGGTTCTCCCGTTGGTTGAAAGCAACAGGCGATTTGTTAGTCTCAATGTTTCCCACAAAATATTCAAACCTGTAACTATAAATAATGAAGATGGTGGTGAAGAACAATCATAATCATTCATCGATTCATATAGAAAGAGACCTTTGTCTATGGAAACTATCCCTTTGATTGAAGCATCTAAATCATGGATATATAACAAGAGTAAAAAAAAAGATAACAAATGGGATTGCAGGAAGAAAGATGCGATTCTTAGGGTTTATCCAAGGTTTGTATCTATTCCATCGCGTGAGTCAGAAAAATTTATTGAATTCTGATCCTCTACAAGCCATTTTGTGACATTGCAAAATATATTGGTGAAAATAGTGATACCATAATCTCAAATTGGGAGTCATTGGATTATGATCAATGGCATGTCGAATGTAATGTGGATGTAGAAGATAGTGACAACACCTCATTTGATTCAGAAAGAGAAAACAATGAAATTGGTCAAGGGAACAATACTAAGCATGAATGGGAAATCATTTCACAGTTGCATAAAGGAAATGCAATGGAATTTTATGAAATTGATATGCTAAGACGAAGGGATATGGATAGAGAATCAAATTGGTCAAATTCATACAAGTTCGATGAATACACTGCAGAAGCAATCAATTTTGTCAAAAGGATGAGAGAAAATGGATTCCTTCTAAATATTGACACACTACAACACATCAATTACAATAGTCTCAGTGAAAAACATAAATTTTTTTTTGATATAATTATGTTCCACTATCGTGCAGGTGACAATGTGATGCCCTTGTATATGATAATTCAGGGAACAACAGGTACCGGAAAATCATATCTGATTGGTGCAATCTGTGAAAATATCAAACAAGCAACAATGCCTAATCAGTCTCCACTTCTACTCCTAGCACCAATAGGAGTAGTTGCATTCAACATTGGTGGATCAGCAATTCATTCGAAGTTAAGAATCCCAATAAAATATTTTTCTCCATTGTAAGGAACACGTATGACAAGATTTCAAGAATAAATGAGTCATATCAGATATATATTGATTGATGAAATGAGCTTCATTGGGGAAAAGTTCCTAGAAAATATAGACTCCCGACTTCGTCAAGCGTTTCCTCAGAACGCTAGCCTCAACTTTGTAGGTGTACATTCATTTAAAATGTAATATTGTGTATGGATCAAAATTTATTGTATATGAATCATGTTTAGTTAAATAATATATTCATAGTCTAAAACATTGTCAATTTTGTGTTGGTGTTATTTAAGGGATTTCAATGATTTTAGTTGGTGACCTTGGACAACTCCCTCCGGTGAGAGACAAGGCAATATATGACAACAAAAGATGAGAAAAGCTACTATGGGAAGAATTTACAAAGGTGGTCACATTGGAAAAGGTTTTTAGACAAGATAGAGAGGATTTTGAACAAAGATAGTTTCGTCATTTACTGAAAAATCTTAGAGATGCACAACTGACTACTGATGATTGGATGTTGTTAATATCAAGAACAGGGACCAACATATCTGCCATGGTAAATGATGATTTTGACAATAATGTTCATTTATTTTTGACTAATGAAAATGTTCATAATCATAATCAAAATAAATTACATTCTCTGAGAGAACTTGTTGCACATATTGTAGCAACAAAAGTTTCAAATGTTAGTGGAGTTGAAGAAAATTCTCCTGATGAGATCGATATGGAATTGTTGATCTCCAAACATGGAATACTTATGTTAACTTATAATCTTTAGATAGAAGCAGGGCTTTTAAATGGTGCTTTGGGTTATGTGCAGTAAATAGTATACAAACCTGGAAGTGTGCCACCAGAACTACCATTGTATGTCATGGTGAAATTTGACACATACTCTGGATTACCATTCACTGAAGAGAATTCAAAAATAGTACCTATTAGTGAAACACAAAGAGGTTGTAAAACTCAAATACCATTGAGATTGGCTTGGGCATTGACAATTCACAAATCTCAGGGTTTGACACTTCAAAAAGAAACAATTGATATAGGACCAACTGAAAGAACATGATTGACATTTGTAGTAATATCACGTGTAAAATCATTACAAGGATTGAGAATAATTCCACCATTTTCTTATGATCATTATGAGAAAATGAGAAAAGGAAAACAACTTGAAAAATGAAAAGTAGAAGAAATATGGCTTAAAGCATTGGAAAATAGTTCATGTAACATTTTTCAACATATATCACAACAACTTTGAATAAAATAAGGACCAAATAAGAGTAATACAATAAAATCCATTTGTGGATATACATTCTTTTAAAATGGGATTCAGTAAGTTTCATCAAAGTTTTTTAATATTAATTTTGGTTTATCACCTTGAAAAAATAATTTTGTTTTCTCTATTCATTATATTGGGGTATTTATAATTGCTAATTAAGATGCTTTTTTCAAAAAACATGGTTTGAGGGTTCTATATTAAAATATTTAAAGTTCTGATCACGTGTAATCTTTTAATTTTAAAGAAAATGAAAACATCAATAATTCTATCTATTTTTTTATAATCATTTATCAAAATTTTGTGTCAAGATATTTGAAGAAAACAAATATGTTGAGGCAAAGAACAATTAGAGTTGATGACTCGTATGATCATATTGATCTTCCAAGAATTCACACAGAGGAAAGAATAAATTATTTGTCTTTAAAGAGGCATCTCTAGGAAACTGATCTACTTAGGTTTCGACCACCAGCCCTTAGAAATTTCAATCATTTCTACGAAGATCCATTTTTTCATAATTGGTTTGTTGTGAAGCTTGTGATCCAACAGAGTTGTACTTTGTTCCAGCAGAGCTTTGGTTACATCAAGCTCCTTTTTTTGACTGAAACAGATGATTATGCCCCTCTTTGGTTAAAAACAATGCTTAGAGCACAACAAATTAGTACTCAAGGTCTATCAAATCTACACTATCATGACCATTTTTTTTGTTTACAATTTGCTGGGATAACAAACACGCCATGGAATCGACATGTGGTTGAAAGATGAGGACCTTAGGGAATTTTTTTAACTCTACCATTTATTGAACGAGTAAGAAAAAATGTAACTGAACAAATACCCACATGGACACATACAACTTGTGAGTTTTATCCAACATTGCATGCAGATACAGGTTCTTGGTATCTACAACGACACACCTATGAGCATCTTTATTGGTTTGACATACTAAACCCCACAAATGAAGACTTGATTCCAGGAAATGTGGTTCACTATGAAGATGATAGTGACTCTGACTAGAATAATTAATTATTTTTATTATTGCAATGAATTACTTTGCTTCAGAGACATGCGTTCAAGCTTTCAATATGAGTATTTTAAGAAACAATATTTTTTTGTGAAAAAATGTAATGTAAATGTATGTATTACGTCCTTTCAATAATCGCAAATAAATGATGAAAATTGATGAATTATAGCTTTGAAAAAATATTGTAATTGTAATGTTCAAAGAAACTCCCACAACAATTTAAAGTTGAATATATCAATTGTACATAAACAAAGTATGTTGACATTTGTATTGGTTCATGTATGTTATAGATCATATTCAATTATACTGTACTTTTTATTACCAATATGTTCACCTTTAGTTTTTATACATTACTCTAATAAATTGACATATTGAACATTTAATTGAAAAAAAAAGTACTGTGTAATTAAAGTCATGACCATATTAATTGAAAAATGTAACATCAAAATTGTTTCTAACGTATATTAAAATAATTCAAAGATTGTGACTTATTTTTCTTTTGTCTAGTAAGTCTATGTGTAAATGTCCAAAAAAGCTATTAACACATACATAACTAATTGAAGAACAAAAATCTTAAACAAATTTTAAGTTACAACCAAAATTATGTTATTTTTTTTAACGAGAACTACAACACATACAATGCACTATGAATTATTTAATCATTCTTTAGAAATTATAATTGTCTATCTCACTATAATATAGTGTTGTTGTTTCTTTATTGTAAAAAATGTTTTCGAATATATACATGTTCTCTATATTTTATTTGCTCCCCTCATATGAAAATTTTTTAGTTACTATTTATTAAAAAAAATGATTGTTCTTTTATATCAGGAGATTCTTCAAATCATGGATTTTTCTCAAAATGAATAAAAAATTATTGTACCAAGTCCATCTGCCTCAGTGAATTCTGATGGCTCTACTCAGACACCTATTGAAAAATGTGCAAGATCTGTGTTGGAAGGCTGCTATAAAATGCTTAAAGAATTTGAAAATGCATCTTTATCTATAGATTACATTGATGAGAATGAGATTTTGCAAATGAAAGATGTTGTGGAAAAGGTTAAGGAGACATATACTAGAATTGCTGCTTTTCCAGATTTTATGGAAGAAGTCTATCATGATCATTACGAAAATGAAGGTCGAAATACTGTTCTCATTAGTGAACATTTCGTAATGTCTTTACACCACCACAATTAACTACAATTAACTACCATTGGTAGAGATTTGATGATTTTCAAAAAATGAAATTTTGTTTATGGATGCTATAAACTTTTATATTATCATGCATAATATATAGTTTGATCTTCAAGACATTGTTATGGTGTAAGAGTGAATTGTATTTCCCTTATTATTTAGATCCAAAACAAGAATGTGTTTTCCTATATCATACACAAGGTCAATTTTTGAACTACAAGTGTTTTATTAAATATAATTTTGTAATATGAAAGATTTATTAAGTTTCCCAAAATTTTTACTTGACAAAAATAAGATAAAATTATTATTATAGGATTTTTTCATAGCTACTAATATTTTTAAACAAAATAAAAATTATTCATATCTACAATTAACTTTTTTTTATGACAATTCAATCATTAAAGTAAAATCCAAAATATTGAATATTTAATTATTGTAAGATAAAGAATTTAGATGTTGTTTGTTTTGTTTGTTAAGAATTGATTATGTTACTAAAATGTAAGATATGAAAATGGGGGATGTGATTTTTCTTTGAATTACCTAGATTGTATTAACCTTAATGGAATTGAGTTGATTAAGTGTTGCAATTGTGATTAAGGAGAAGATAAGATGTTCCTTTTTACCCTCAAATGCACAAATGAGAGATCCAAGTTGATCAACCCAAGAGAAGGGTTAATGCACAAATGAATCAACTATTTGGAGAGGATAATGACAAAGGAAATACCTTAAATTCTGTTAATTATATGTATAGAAATGATATATAACAGTAATTGAAGAGATGGGAAAAATGCACTAACCTTGAAATATTGTAGATCAAAGAATGCTATTTTCTGAGGTCTGTAGACAGTTTCTGGAAAAACTGATTGTTAATACCAAACCGAAACGCAGAGACTAACAAAACCCAGAAATAATTTTTTGTTCTGATGTCATCTTATGAAAAAGGTTGACCTTGAACCACAAATGTCAACCCTGACCCAATAATGTCGACCCTGACCTGCACAGATCTGAAAGTGACTTTGTTCGCGGATCCTGAAAGTTTGCTAAAAAGGGTATCTAGATCTGGGTTCAAATCCGCTGTTTTGTACCTGTACCTGCAAGAAAAAGAAGATTGTTTTGTTGTGGGGGAGGGGTTTTCCTTGTTCAAACCCCGGTTTTGGAATTAACCTCAAATATATGTAATTGAAATTGCAAAAATGGACAAAGTAAATGCATAAATTCACCTTGCTTGAAAAAGTCCTTGTGGCAGATTCGAATCCTTGAATCCACAAGTATGCTTCA
>MU226501.1:389770-406991 GCA_018584345.1 Thuja plicata | reverse complement strand
AAAAACCTTAACCTTGAACCTAATGTAGTTATAACCTTTACAAAAATTATAAATCCTCAAACTAAAAATAAACCAAATTGAACTCTACCTCTAACATGCAACTAAAATTAACCCTTTTTTAAAATCATATTTAACCCTAATAGAACCAAAATAAATGTTTACTATAAATAAAATTGACTTCCGAATTAAATTTATTTAGAACCCTTACATTAAACCAAATCAGATCCTAATACTAACCCCAACCTCAACAAAATTGATGTCTAACACTAATGCTAATTTAATTTTAACACGAAAGTAGAATGAAATTATATCATAAGCCTTTAAAAAAAAAAACTTGAATCCTAACCCTAAACCAAATTCTATATAATATATATTAGTAACTCTAAACCTAACTATAACATCACAACCCTTAACCACAATGAACCCAAATCCTATTCAAAATCATAAATCTAATTGAATATTGAACCAAACAACCCCAACCCTAACCCTACATTAAATTAAACCGTGAACCAAATTGAATCCTAACATGAATTATAACCCTTATCTAAAATAAATCATAAATACATTCAAATTCAATCCTTACTTTAAACATAGTCCAAAACCTACAAATTTAATTAATTTGCCCTAAAACAAAAAAACTAATGTAATATAACTTTAGTATTAAATTAAAAAATATATTTGTTGGATTCAAAAAAATTTATTATATAAAATAAAGTACATAATAAAATAATATCATAAAGTATATAATTTAATTATTAGAAATTGCCCCTCTCAATGCTACTAGCTATATATATTATATCTAGTATATATATATATATATATATATATATATAGAGAGAGAGAGAGAGAGAGAGAGAGAGAGAGAGAGAGAGAGAGAGAGAGAGAGGCTCTAATTTCCTTAAAAAAAAGATTCACATTTAAAATTTAAAGTCTTGATATCTCCCGGCTTTCTCTATATATATTATACTATATATAATATATATAGCTAGTTTTTAATTTAATATAATTATATATGATTGATTCTTTTGTTATTCTTATTTATTTTACATATATCATAAAATATATAATTTAGTTTAATATTGATGCTAAGATTAATAATGGGATATCACTAAAACAAGGACGCATAGCATCTAGTCCCTGTCGATGCAAGTGTTGAGAAATTATTGTCAGTGGTAATAACATTACAATTGAAAACTCTTGCATGGCATCTAGTTCTATGTAGTCTGTATAATTTGAGTTCTACGTTACCAATTCTAGATGAGTGTTTCTTAGAAGTGAATCAAATTGCATATTTCTTTTACACTATTTTACTTGCATTTATTGATGTTGAAACTTGCATGGTGTCTTTCGTAGGCTATGTTTGGTTTGTGTTAAGTTCACTAGCTCACTTTCAGGAGCACCAACATACCAAGGCAACAAATCATTGTATTGATTAATAGTGGGGAAACACACATTTTCATTGATGAAGGGTTAGTTGTGAAGAGAGGTCTAACAACTGAAATGTTGATACAAAGAAATTTACACAATCTAATCCGGAATATAATCGTGAAACCGCTATAACTATTTAAAGACAAACACAATGGTTGCAAATGGAAAGTGAATAGGTAAGGGAAAATCACAGTTCCTTAATTTTAAATAATTAATTAATTATATTTAAAGTACATTTGTAAAATAAAATACAATTAAAAATAAAAGATAATAAATCTATAATATTAACTTATACTATATCATGGAAACATTTTCAAATGAATTAAAAATATATATCAATCAAATAAAAATATATATATATATCAATCAAAATAATTTAAAGTCAATCTAATATTATTATAGACATTTTATTGACTGATATTCTCAACAATATTTAAAATAATAGTTACACTAAGTTTTACCTTTTACAATCTTTTCTACAAATAAATGCATATATATACATGCTTTAATTTTTGAATTTACTTTTATACATGATCTGCTGAATGCTTCTACTGTTTGCTTAAAGCACACTTGTATTGCCTTGGCTTCAACATTTGTTTTAATGCATAGAAGCCTTGTAATGTACTTTGAACAAGACATCTGTCAAAAAAAATTATAAGATTCCAAAGTCTTTAAACATCTTCAAATCCTCTGTTTAGATTTTTCTGAAATGGTACACGGAATCACGGAAGTGTATGGGGTGGAAGGATTTAGAGTTCTCTGTTTGTGTAAAATGGGAATGGGTACAAAATGTGAAGCAAATCCATGGCATGCTGATTGTTTTACAAACATTCTAAATGATGCGATCTCCTGGATCATTATGATGGTGGGGTGTGCATTGAATAGATTTGTAGGATTTTGAAACTAAATATCAAGTGTCATCTGCAAGCCGGCATCCTCTTGCTAGTGAAAAATCAAAGGCTTTGAAACAGAGAATTACAGTTACTTATGCTCTGATAGAAATAAATGCAGTCTCTGTTAAGCATGGAGTACAATTTTTGCTAACCATGGAGTTTGGAGATAACGATACACCCAAAAGAATTTTGAAAACCGCTTTAGAAACTTTCAAGCAAATGCCCTTGGCGGCTGTGAAGCAATTTGTTGGCATTGGGCTAAAACCATCTTTCACAATAATGTTCCAACTACATGGTAATTTGGGTGGAATAATTTTTTGCAATTATAGAGATGAATCAGTGGCTAATCATCAACAATCCAACTGTGAGTATGTAGATCAATTTACTTGAGCTTGGAAGAAAAGACCTACTGACTGATATAATGCTGTCTAAACTGGATATTATGTAATGGGAAGAATCGATTTCAATTAAGTAAACAATTTAGGGGATAACATACTAGTATTGAAACCTAATGTAATATAAAGCTACAATTCAACATTTTCGGTGTGAAAAATGTTGAGCCTTGACAGTACCGAAAGTTAAGATTTCAGTCTGTTAACATTTACTCCAATTAAGTCTAAGCATTTTGCCGTGAGATAATATTTTCATTTTTATATGTATTTGGTTTTTCCCAAAATTCAAATGACATTTGTTTTTTTAAGCCTCAAACTGTGATCTGTGACGTTATTTCTACTGTTCCCCTTTCACATGGGAGACATCTTCTACTAGTTTGGTATGTTTTTGGTTGATCTTATATGCGTAGCCTTCAATTTTATGTTTACAACTTTCTTGCTCATTTAAATTGTCATTTTCTCTTATTGTTCTTTCATTATCCACTTTTACTATGGCTTAAGTAATATGCATTCATGTATCATTGACGAAATACAATTAGATTCAAGGCTTTGCAGCTTAGGACTCTGCAAATATTAATAGAAGAAGCCAGTCTGCAAAAAAAGAAGAGCAGAAGAGGACGATTTGTTCCTCTTCATTGATGGGTCTGGGCAGTTTTCAATTAACCTAATTAATGTTGGGTAGTCTGCAAGGGAGGCGCTCCTGCCCGCTGCACTTAATGGAAAGTATATTCAATCTATGCATTCCCTACTATCAAAGTTTATCGCTCCACATTTTGGATACAGGTCAAAGACATCACAAACAAAGGCAACATCAGATAAATAATTCCGGGTAGATGGATGTTCATTTCCCTATTTCAAAAGCCTATTCATCAAATCCAATTTCCGCAAATGCATACAACAGGTGTCAAGTAAGATTCATTGATTTTTTAGAGCAGTTGCATACATATTTCCTATGTGTTCAGCGATGGAAGCTTTAACGGTATTGGTAAATCATTTTTCCATAAAATTTATCTGTGTCCTTTGTATTGTGTAAACTGGAAGTCTTGAAAAAGAGAATGGTCATGCAGTTTGAAATCTGCCTGCGATTGAAAGACTTTCGAACAAAGTATGGTTGCCTTTAACGCGGTGGGCTGATTTTCTTTTAGCAAAATGTCAAAGTAAAAACAAGAAAAATAAAATGTTGCAGTGAAGTATTTTTTACCTCCTGTAAACATTTTTCAGTCTTTAAAACTATCTACAAATTTCCCCTACACTAGGTAAAACTATCTCTTGGGTTTTGTTCACTGGGGTCATTCGAAATAAAATGGAAAATCTTTTTGAAGAAAAAATAAACGGTTACAATAACAAAAAGTAGGTAATCTAAAGGATTTAATGAACTCCATCTACAAATATTATGTTCCATGTTCATGAAGAAAACAAATAACAATAAAATGGTTAGAATGAAAAAACAGGCAGGAAAAATTCACATGGTGATCACTTAAGAAGTGAAAGATGCAAAAATCAGAATAAAGAGGTCAATAACTACAATTTTTTGGCAGACTATTTTAGGAATCTTCAAAAAAAAAATGTATGACAAAATATAAACAATTTGACGGGAATCAGATCATTACCTCAATTTTTTGGCAAAATCCTAAAAGTCAGGAAAACTTCTTTGCAACTTTGCTGACCAAATGACCTATAAATTGGATGAAAAAAATACTAGAGATGAATGTTCCAGATTGTAGCTTGCAATTAAATTACAAAATCTAATTTCTGACTTTCATTTATTGGCTTTTTTCTTTAAAAAATGATGCATTTCATCTAGACCATATATATTGCCGAAGCTGGAAAATATCTCCCTATCTACGGTGGATCTGTCAGAATGATGTAATAAGCAAATTTTTTGGACAGATTTCCTCCATTATTGTACTGCGAAATTGAAAATAATTAAATTTTGGAAAACCTATTTCACTATTGCAACCAACTCCTCTTGAAAAAAGTAACATAGACTTCAAGTGCATTTATAATTTTAGTCCAAGGCTTCCAGATTTTGCTCCATGCATTTATAATTTTACTTCACAAGCTTCCAAATTTTGCTCGATTTACTAGGAAAATGGTCATTTCAATCTATCAGCCTACTTGAACAATTGACCAACATTAATAGAGTTGACCAATGCTGCACAAACACATATTTCCATTCAATTCAAAAAAAAATTGGCACAATGACTGTTCATTGTACGCACCAATGAGGAAATTGAAAAAAACATTTTAAAAAACTTTGAAATTTCAATAGAAAATGAAAACATTAGGAAAATTATATGCACAACAGAAATTCATGTAACTGATTGGTCCAAAAAAAAAATATAATGACATCCAATGGATGCTATAGTATCCCGCCTAGCGACAGGAACTAATAATGATTATGTCTTTATTGATATATTTTTTTTTATCAAAATTTTAAACTAATTCGGAAAGTCAAATCTCTATCGGCTCAATGTTGCATGCAAAAAGCGTGCGACTACTATTTTAATTCCTGCAAGCCTTAGAGACTGAATCCATATGGTTTTTATTTTTTATTTTTCTTGATGGACCTTTGTGACCTTTTGAACTTTTTTTTGGATGAAATTTTTCTTTATTTTTGCATGTCTTTTAGATAGGACATGTTGATCATTGAGCATGTGAATGAATGGATGAAGAGTTTTAATGACATCCATGAGACCAAAAGTCTAAGGGACCATGGATCACAACCCTAAACTAACTCCATAGACTTCTCCATATCTGATCTCCTGTTGTGAATCTTGATAATCATACTAGTTGTCTTCTTTATCTTATCCTCCTCAAATAGACTGTACATGTTGCCCTCTTCTAGGATGTCACTGTATTGAACTCGAATGTCATCATACGTCATGCATTCAAAGAGAAAGTGCCATTCAGTTTCAATCGCACCTTTTTCGCAGAACTTGCAAGTCCTCTCCTCCCACTCCTCTTGATGCAGGAGCTTCAAAGGGTCATAACTTTTGACTCGGATGTGGGTTTTGGATGGAATTTTACAGGTAGATTCATGAGCTAGATTTAATGGCAATTCCAACTTAGCCAACTCTATTGGTGGCAGTTTTGACCATTTTTTGGGAGCCTGAAATTTCATCTTGACCTCCAAAATTGGCCTTTTCTATTTCTTTCCAGTTTTTTGAGTTTTGTTTTTTGTAATAAATCTGAAATCATGTTTCTGATTTCGTGGATTAGTTGGCAATTTGACTTGCCTTAGTTGGGAGCTTTTCTTGGGAAAAATCGGGATTCATAGGAGGAGTTTTAAAAATTACCAAAAATGGAAAAAATCTATTTTTCCCGAAAATCTACCAAATATGGTAATTTTCAGAATTGTATTAAGTAGGAGTTTTATTTCATTGTAGAGGCAGAGTAAGTTGGAGAAGTTAATGAAGAATTTGAATTCTATAATATTTTACTGTGTATCTTCTGAGTAATTTCTCTTAAGGGTATTTGGGCGACATCGTTTGGTATCAGAGCGGGATGATGGCTGGAAGAGGAAGAGGAAGATGAAGAGGTAGAGGTCTTACCTAAACACAAATAGATGTGATACGATTGAAAAGACAAGTAGCAGAACTCACGAACCAATTGGAAAACCATGGATTACAAAGAGAAGAAGATGAATCTGATGGAGAAGCGAACCAAGGAGCTGAAGAAATAGAAGAAGGACAAGAAGAAGCAGTGAGTTTCGAAGAGAGGTTGCTCAGAGTCTTGGAGGGAAAAAATGAAGCGATTAAGGTTCATGTTTCAGACTATTCAGGTAGTCTTAAGCTAGAGAAAGTGATAGATTGGTTAAATGAGATGGGGAAGTTTTTTGAATGGAAGTCTATGACAGAAGAAAAGAAGATGAGGTTTGCATGCACCAAGTTAGAGGGACGTGCGATGATCTGGTGGGATCATCTCCAAAATGAAAGAACAAAGAAAGGGAAGGATAAAATTAAGAAATGGAGCAAAATGGAGAAAAAGATGAGAGAAAAATTCTTACCGGCAGATTATGCTCAAACACTCTTCTGAAGGTTTCAGAATTTGAAACAGAACTTGTTTTCTGTGCAAGATTATACAAATGAGTTTTATAAGTTGTCCATCTGTATAGAACATCAAGAAAGTAATGAACAGATGGCTGTAAGGTATTTAAATGGTTTGAAATACACTATTCAGGATGAGCTAAGCATGCATCAGATCAACTGTATGGAGGATGCCTATCAGTTGGCTCTAAAGGCTAAAGAAAAACAAACTAGGCAGTACAATCAGAGGAATAGCGGAGGACGAAGAGGTACATCAACTCTATTTCAAGGAGGCTCAAGTTCCAGTCAAGGGAGTGAGAAATAAGAAGAAACCTGTTCGAATCCATGGAATCAACAAAGAGGAAGGGGGTTTCAACATGGAAGAGGCTATGGTAATGGAAGAGGATGGGAAGGCCAGAGAAGACCATTCACTTGTTTCAGATGTGGAGAAGAAGGACACAGGGCCTTCGAGTGTTCCAATTTTAACATGCAAGATGGAACTCAAGAAGGGTCATCAAGAGTGAACCTAGCCCAGGTTGACAATGAAGGATCAGAATAAGAAGTTTCTCCGGATATCGAAGAAAGTCTCATGATGAGGAGGACAATGATTATTCTAGCAAAGGAAGATATAGAGGAGAAAGGCGCTGATGATTCATGGCTCAGAACTAGCATATTCTGAACAAGGTGTACCTTAGGTGGAAAGGTATGTCAAGTAATTTTTGATGGGGGTAGTTGTGAGAACACGGTTTCTAAAGCAATGGTGGAGAAACTAAATATCTAGTGTGAAAAGCACCCTCGTCCCTATCAGGTAGCATGGTTCAAAAAGGGAAATGAAGTTACAGTAGATAAGAGACCTGCCTTGTTAAATTTTCCATAGGAAAGGTCTACAAGGATGAGTTATGGTATGATGTGATTCCAATGGATGCATGCCATGTCCTATTAGGTTTCCCTTGGTAGTATGATCGAAAGGTTATTCATAACAGAGAGAAGAATACTTACACCTTCTGGAAGGATGGATCTAAGGTAATCCGGTTACCTCTCAGGAATGAAGGAAAAGATGAAAGCATGCTATCTGAAAAGGAACTTGTCAAGGAGATGAAAGTAACAGGGTGTTTTTATGAATTGGCAGTGCAGAGAGGGAAAGAGGAGGACTTGACAATACCGCCAGAAGCAGCCGCGGTGTTGAAAGAGTATTCAGATGTCATTCCAGAGGAACTACTTGATGGGCTCCCCCCAAAATGAGATATCCAACATCATATTGATCTTATTCCAGGAGCAAGTCTTCCCAATCAAGTGACTTACAGAATGAGTCTGACACAACATGCAGAACTGAACAAACAGGTAACTGAGCTCATACATAAAGGGTTAGTGCAGGAAAGCATGAGCCCCTGTGCTGTACCAACATTACTTACCCCAAAGAAGGATGGAACATGGAGGATGTGCATAGAAAATCAAGCAATCAATAGGATAACCATCAGGTATCATTTTCCTATCCCTCGTTTAGATGATATGATGGATGTTATTGTTGGAGCAACACATTTCACTAAGATTGATTTGCGAAGTGGGTACCACCAAATCCGCATCCAAAAAGGGGATGAATGGAAAATTGCTTTCAAAACTAGGGATGGTTTGTATGAATGGAAGGTTATGCCTTTTGGTTTATCAAATGCACATAGCACTTTTATGAGACTCATGAATACTGTATTGCGTCCCTACATTGGCAAGTTTGTAGTAGTTTATTTTGATGATATATTGATTTTTAGTAAGGGAAGGGAAGAACATCTACAACACTTGAGGATCATATTGGGGGTATTAAGAAGAGAGAAACTGTATGCTAATTTGAAGAAATGTAGGTTCATGCAAGCAAGCCTTGTTTTTCTGGGATTTGTCATTTCTGCAGATGGTATCAGCATGGATCCAGAGAAATTTTGAGTCATTCTTGAATGGCGTAGTCCACGTAGTATCACTGAGGTGAGAAGTTTTCATGGCTTGGCCACTTTCTATAGAAAGTTCATTCATAATTTCAGCAACATTGTAGCACCTATGATAGATTGCACTAATGGTCGAGAGTTTTCATGGACCAAAGAGGCTGAAGAGAGTTTCCAGTATCTAAAGAAGAGGGTCACTGAAGCTCCTATATTGGCCTTACCAAATTTTGATAAAGTGTTTGAAGTGGACTGTGATGCCTCACATGTAGGCATTGGTGCTGTACTCAGCCAAAAAGGTAAGCCCATTGCCTTTTTTAGTGAAAAACTGAATGATGTGTGAATGAAATATTCTACATATGATATAGAGTTCCATGCAATTGTGCAAGCTCTGAGACATTGGAAGCATTATTTGGTACCCAAAGAATTTGTGTTATTTACAGACCATATTGCTCTAAAATATCTGAACACACAAAAGAAATTGAACACTAGACACACAAAATGGGTCTCTTTCCTCCAAGGGTTTACTTTTGTTCTGAAGCATAAATCAAGGAAACAAAATCAAGTTGCAGATGCCTTAAGCAGACGTGTTGTGCTTCTCACCATCATGGAAGAAAAAGTAGTTGGCTTTGATGCAATCAAGGACTTGTATGAATCTAATAGTGACTTTTGGGAAGTTGTTGATCAGTTGAAGAATCCAGTACCTGGGCGCAAAGACACCATTCAAGGTGAGTATCTTATGCAAGATGGTTATTTATTCAAGGGAAAATAGTTGTGCATTCCTGTAGGCTCAATGAGGGAAAATATTATTAGAGAATTTCATAGTAGTGGTATGGCTGGGCATTTTGGGAAGGATAAAACAATAGCCTTGGTAGAAGATAAGTACTACTGGCCAAAGATGAAGAGAGATATCACCAAATTTGTGGAAAGGTGCCGAATTTGTCAAGTAGCCAAAGGGCACTCCCAGAAGACTGGTTTGTACATGCCATTGCCAGTACCAATAGGACCATGGACATAATTGAGTATAGATTTTGTATTGGGACTGCCACATACACAACGAGGTAATCACTCTATCTTTGTAGTTGTGGATAGATTCTCAAAAATGGCTCATTTCATTGCTTGTAAGAAAACTAGTGATGCCAATAGGGTGGTCGAGTTATTCTTTTCTAAAATAGTGAGATTGCATGGGGTTCCAAAAACAATCACCTCTAATCGGGACACTAAATTCTTGAGTCATTTCTGGAGGACATTATGGAAGAAGATGGGGACAAAGTTACAGTTTAGTAGTACTTATCATCCACAAACTGATGGCCAAACAGAAGTGGTCAATCGAAGTTTGGGTAATTTGTTGCGATGTATTGTTGGAGGGAAGCCCAAGTAGTGGGATTTGGCATTACCCCAGGCAGAATTTGCCTATAATAGCTCTATGAACAGGTCAACTGGTAAGTCACCATTTCAAGTTGTTTATGGTCGAAATCCCCAGGGTGTTCTTGATTTGGTGCAACTTCCCTTGGGTGACAGAGTTAGTGATGATGGAGAAGCCTTTGCTGAACAACTCTTCCAGTTGCAGGTAGATGTAAGACAAAAGTTACAAGACAACAATGAGCGGTATAAAGCTTCTATAGATGCTACTAGAAGGTATTAGATTTTTAGTGTAGGTGATCTAGTGATTGCTTATCTATGCAAGGAGAGGTTTCCTACCGGGACTTATCACAAACTGAAATATAAGAAAATTGGTCCCTGCAAGATTCTGAAGAGGATTAATGATAATGCTTATGAGGTAGAGCTCCCCAGTGGTTTTGATATTTCTCCTGTGTTTAACATCTCTGATTTATATACTTTCCATGGTGATGATGCCTCTATTGAAAATGAGGATGAGGTGGATTGGACACACACTGTCCCAATCAAGAAAAAGGAAAAGGTCGCACAGGTTCTAGACAAGAGCACAATTCAAACTCGTCAAGGTGACTACCACAAATATCTTGTGCAGTGGGAAGGATTGGCACCAGCAGATAACACCTGGATTACAAAATGGGATTTGAAGAAGCTAGATGAGCCTAAATGGAAGCAGTTTGAGAACCAGAACTTGTAGTAGTTGCACTCTTTTCAAGCAGGGGAGAATGATGCAGGAGCTTCAGAGGGTCATAACTTTTGACTCGGATGTGGGTTTTGGCTGAAATTTTACTGCCAGATTTGTGAACTGGAGTTAATGGCAATTCCAACTTAGGCAACTTTGTTGGTGGCCGTTTTGACCATTTTTCGGGAGCCTGAGATTTCATCTTGACCTCCAAAATTGGCTTTTTCTATTTCTTTCCAGTTTATTGAGTTTTGCTTTTTGTAATAAATCTAAAATCATGTTTCTGATTTTGTGGATTAGTTGGCAATTCGACTTGCCTTAGTTGGGAGCTTTTCTTGGGAAAAATCAAGATTCATAGGAGGAGTTTTAAAATTTACCAAAAATGGAAAAAATCTGTTTTTCCCAAAAATTTGCCAAATATCGTAATTTTCAGAATTGTATTAAGTAGGAGTTTTATTTCATTGTAGAGGCAAATTAAGTTGGAGAAGTTAATGAAGAATTCAAATTCTGTAATATTTTGTTGTGTATCTTCTGAGTAATTTCTCTTAAGGGTATTTGGGCGACATCACCTCTTTAGGTCTTTTCCATCTACCGGTCTTGCATCTAAGATGATGTGAGCCCGTCCTTAACTGAGCCACCAACACTCTAGGTTTACTTTTAATAGCAACCCTAGATATGCTTTATCTCCATGTTCGCAGAAAGGGTTGATCATTTCTATATAGTGTGTCTTTTTCCGGCCCATATTATTAGACCACATGGCATCCTGAAATTTACCCATGACAATTTTTTTTATTTCCATATTAGTATTTGGACAATCATGCAGCTTGATGTTCCACTTGCACAACCACTTTATGTTTTGTTTCATCCAAGTCTTCTTCCTACGGTCCAAAACCTCTTTCGTCATGATTTTGGGCCATCTTTCGTTGTCCATATTTTCTAGTTTCTTTAAATAACTTATTAACCGAGTTATCACTGCTACCTCCAATGGGAAAAGGCCAGCTTCCGCTAATAAAATTTCATAAGGAACTGAGGCCTTGACCTTGATATTGCTAGTGATTAAGTGCTTCTGAATCCTCTCTAACTGTCTCCACCCACATCTAGTCATGTTGCCCCCCCAAACTTCGCAGCCATAAAGAACAACCGGTGTGACCAGCAAACCGAAGAGAGTCTTCTTAGTTTTCCAGTCCCACAACTCTGCATTCCTGCATCTATTTTGAAGTAGATATAACGCTTTCCAACCTCCTTGTATCCTCTTTGTCCTACATGTCTCCCACCTGAGCCTATAATGGATGTCGATCCCCAGATATTTGTATTCTTTCATAATCTCCAGCGGGCTGCCCTCGAAAAAAAAAAACCCTATGCGACTCCTTTCTCTTCCATGAAAAAGTCATAATTTTAGTCTTGGTAATGTTCACTTGCATCCCCACTTCTTGACAAAAGCATTCCAGTGCTGCTAACTGTTCTCTTAATGCCTGGGCTATTTTTGATATTAAGATAAGATCATCAGCATATAAAAGAAGCTTCACCACATACCTCGCCAAATGGACTCCCCCACCGTCAATTTTGTCTAACCAGGCTTCAAGCTTGTCAATATATAAACCAAACAAAGTGGGGGATAGTGGGCACCCTTGCTTCACACTGATGTTGCTACCAAAGCACTCGGACATACCATCTTTAGTTCTGATTTTGGCCTGGACCCTCTCATAAGTCTATGAACAACAGCTCTATACATGTCCGGAATGCCTAATTCTTCCATTCTGTTCCATAGCTTGTCTCTAGGCACAATATCAAAAGCTTTCTAGAAGTCCACAAAACAACAATAAGCTTCTCCCCCCTGGTTGTTCCATATTTTCTCTATCAAATGCCTAAGAGTGACGCAGTGATCAATAGTAGAGTGCCTCGGTCTGAAACCCGCTTGTCCTTTCAAATAAGAGTCGTTCAGTCACATCGCCTTTCATTTCATATAAATCTTCCTTAATCGTATGATTCACATAGCTTCCTGAATGATCATACTAACCTAGGCATCACAAGTACCCACTATAGCATATAGAAAGATAACAAGAGTGATATAATTCATTTCGGTAAAACTTTATGAAGGTCTCTCCAATAAAGAAATTATGTGCACAAGGTTCACTTTGTCCAATAGATATCATGCATTGGAAGTAATAAATATAGTCATGGCGATCATGAAGTATAGAAGGAAGAATATATGTATAGTCAAGGAGACTCTTATAACATCTTACCGAAATAAACCCATCGTCAAGACTATAAGGATCGCGAAGATGTTTCAAGACTACACCAATTTCACAAGTCACTCCGATTGCCAGAGAGACCATACCCAAGTTTAAGTGATCAACACAACTGCAACAAGTCTTACTTTGGAGACACATATAATATGTCTCCCCGAACAATCTTGTGATGCGGTGGTTATTTGAAATGATGTTCGATATCATCCAAAACTGTAGTGATTTCAACGATGCCCTGTGATGCTCAGATGTGTTACGCATGAAAACTGTTTGCCAGAATGCCTCAAAGATGTCCTGCCATGGAATGTAGTGATCACAGAAAGTATAAACAAAACTTGGCAACATCCCTGGAGCGATGAAAGTATGTCTCAAAGATGTGGTCTCATGAATGATAAAAACATAAAACAGTGCAGATATGTTTCAACAACAATTTTCTGGTAAAATCTGCGCGAGACAAATGAACATGTACAGGAGAATCTACTTGTTTGACAAAAGGTTTGAAGTGGAGTGTGGACACCCAACAGAACATAAAGGGTTTCTTACTAAAGCATCGATCCATGAGCGGAATATGGTATTGGCAGGATGGTAACACAGAATACACACACTAAGTGTCGGATAAGATAATGTCCTCCCATTATAGGGAATGAAACAATTGTTAAATATGCATAAGGCATATTCAAAGGAGAGAAACAATGCATGCACAATTTGATTGTTGAATGAGTTCTAGAGACCTCTGAAATGATAAAATTTATAGTTTATTAATTTGAAGGGTTCTAGAATGAAATATAGTCATTTGTTAAAATATGGTCATGATTGAAAATGATGCGAGAACATATGTGGTGAATTCAAAGTTTTCACGGAGCCATTTCTGTTAGTTTTGAAAAAGAGTATGAACGCCCATCAATGCTTTGTGAGATTTTATTAGACACAAATATTTGGAAATGCTCTTTGTATAGTAACACAACATACAATTTTTTGACAAAATAATTGGGTTTCAAACATCTCTTGTTTATAGGGAGATGAGATGAATTCATCAGAAAAACAATATGTTTGATGAATACGGGCAAAAGGGGATATATTGTAAACTCTTCAAAACTTGTTGCCCTCAAATGTATATTTATATAATATACACAACATACATGAATGGTTTGATAAATATGTCTTATGGCTTGTTAAGGCAAAGCTTTTTTGTAAAGGTATGAGGGTTCATCTATGCATGAGGAAGGGGGATTTTGTCAACGGATACAGTTGGAAATGATCTGGTCAAAATGGATGCAAAATGTGGGTATGTTGATGACATATGTCAGCTATCTTATAGAATGTATAGAAGAAATGTTATTTAATAGATGAGGCTTTTTGTTAGATATTGATTAGAAATTTCTCATGACATGGTAAATGTTCAGGCAATCAATAACAGAGCTTTGGATGGAAAATGGATACAGTAGGAGTTTATGCAAGCTTGGAAGATTAACATCGAATTGATTAAGATTAAAATGCTCTTTGTATATGAAGAATCTTGCCTTTGGATTTGGGTTGATGATGATTTTTGTTGTTTTCCCTTTCGGATTTCTTCTACTTTGTAAGAAATCTTGTTTCAATCATATGGGTTGCTGAGAAATCATGGTGCTTCAATTTGGTAGTTGAAGATTCATATAACTGGTTTTGGGTTATTAAGTCACATTGATGTGTCCCCCTTTGTATTTAATCTTTTGAAACTTGTTTTCCAAATACGATGATTGAAAATTTGAAACATCTTTTTGTTACTTTGGATTGAGATGTTAAGCATTCCTTCTCTATTACATTGGGTCTTCACAAACAGCTGAAAATGTGTTGTCTTAGGGGTTGAACTAAAAGTTTGCTTACAATTTTTTTGTACGCTTTGTGATGAATCTCCCCATGGTCTTAGGGGTTGAACTAAAAGTATGTGTACAATTTTATGTACGCTTTGTTTTGATATACGTTTGAGAAACCATTTCGATGAATACTGTCATGCCTAGCTCTTTGCATGCATACAGATACCTTTTTTTAAAGACATCCATGAGTTTTTTTTCCCAAGCACATTCTTGGTGAGGTCAGTTTGTTTGGAATCCCATGGCCAGTCCTTGACGTCCAACCATGAAACTCAGGAGGTGTATAACTCAGAGCTTCGTTTGAGGGAGCAGAAAATTTGTCATTTATATGGTAAGCATGTTGGAAACATCTTTTACCAGTCGAGGAATAACTAATTGTTATGTTCATCCCATCCCACCTATTGGACAAACATCCAAGCTATGAGAACAAAAAAATTATCAAAAATAAGAGCTCAGAACTGTCAATTTGTTCTACATCAACACTTCCTATTTCTACCTATTATAATCTAAATTTATTGGGGAGCGCAAAAATTGTCACGGTTCTGAAAATGACGATGTTCAACGGTCAATTGCACAGCATCAAGGTTAAAATTTATGCAATGTCTATTCTTGGCATGTTACTTGGTAAGACCTATAGCAAGTTAAAAGGCTTGCATTCAATTTACAATTTTTCACATCATACTGCCTTAGGTAAAATATATGCCAAGGAAAATAACTCTAAAGAACTTGGGGTTCGTTAAAAAATTTCCAGAAACTTGTAAGTTATATGAAAACTTCTATAATTGGTTCATTTTCAAGTTTTAAATATTTTGTGCTTGTTTTGTTTGCAACATGTTTGTTGATACTTTGCCAAAGCCTGACTCAGTTGTTGATCCTCCAGCTTGTAAAATTTTCACCAATTTCAACTAATGTCACAACCGGTATGCATACAATTTTAGACGTTTTAGAATAAGTTATTGCTTGTGTCTTTGAAGAAATAGAGAGTTACAGTGTTGCCAGACTCTGCTTCTTGTTCATTTTATAGTTTGTGTGTGTAAAAGAATGTATATTGGGGATCATCCTAAGAAAGAGAACAAATGAGATATAATGGAGAAGTTGAAACTTTGTTGAACATAGTATAGGAAACATTGCTAATCTTTTTCCTATGCAAAACAGCTTTTTACTGGAAAGCCAAGCTCCAGTGATCAAAATCTCATTGCTCTATGGGAACATTTGTAATGTCCCTTTTTGAGTAATTAGCTTATACGGACCCTATCCTTGTTTTATTTATACAGATATAAAAATTAGATGGTTGATCCTTTGGCCTTCCCACTATGCAATTTGTTATGACTGTTTTTTTGAATACTCAAACATTTGATGGGAAAAGGAAATAAGCTAGTCATTTAGAAAGTGCCCCAAAGTTAGGTACCATCTGATACACACCTTTTAAATGGCGTACAAATTCATTGTAGATAAAGTAATGTGGAAAAATCACGATCATGAATTCCTTTTTTTCAATTGCAGGAAGTCTATTAATGTAAAGAAATAACACTGTAGCAAGTGGTAAGGAGCGTAAACAAGTGGGCACAACCACTGGCCAAGCCAGAATTCATTAGTGGATGGCCAAACTTAAATAAGCAAGAGAGTTGAGCCTGCTATTTAATAAAATCCAGAATCCAAACCTTCAATTCATTCCCTAAATCTATCCCACCCTTGTCTTCATGTAGTTCATGGAGATGGTTTTGATGCCCCTTGGTTTGGATTATTTAGTCACTTAGGACAGGACTTCTAGAGAGTTGAAACTTTAGGCTAGTATGCTATTAGTCATCTTTCACTGCATGAGCACTATTCTGTGTACATGTGACAGGGTAAAACTCTGGGAAATTTAAGTTGGCAAGGTTTTTAGCTAGCATTACAACTTGAGTTATGAATGAGATGGTTTGGAGTGCTTTCAAAATCAAATCCTTATATATTAGTTATTATGATTTTGTTACACATGAGAAGAATAGTATTAGGTGATAAAATGGGGTAAAATGAATTAGATGACATGTGCTTTATAGCATTGGTCTCAATTTCACTTAACTTGTCATAAATGACATCATATGCAAAGTTTGGATTGTAGGAGTTTGTTTACCAAACAATTTGTCAATCATATCTAATTAACTTACACTAAAATTGACCACGATAATCAAGTCTTGCAAATAAGATAACATCATTGTGTGCTAAAATGTTGACACACTTCTATGAATCATTTCATTCAAGATTGCTCAAGAATTAGGCCTCAAATATCGATCCATAGCTCTCTAGTCATGGAGTGCAAAGGTTTGAAATGGAGGCCCTCAGATTGACCTAGTTAGTGCCTATGCAAGTACACCATGAAACGAGAGATTCAAATGCATGAAA
>MU226501.1:324240-347461 GCA_018584345.1 Thuja plicata | reverse complement strand
TACAGGAATTGCTGCATTCAACATACATGCCTCAACTATACATGCGGCCCTTAGAATACCAATAAGAGAAATGCAACCACTACGAGGACAATCGCTATTAGTCTTTCAGGAAGACATGAGACATGTAGCATACCTCCTTATTGATGAATTTAGTTTCATAGGACCAAAATTACTTCTGAAAATAGATAGTAGATTACGTGAGGCTTTCCCTCAACAACAACAAATGTGCTTTGGAGGTACTTCTATAATTCTTGTTGGTGACTTAGCACAACTGCCCCCAGTTATGGACAAACCAATCTATGTATTGCACTCAAATGCCAAATACCTATGGGAACAATTCACAACAATTATCACATTAACAACCATGTTTCGCCAACAAGGTGCTACTCAATCTCAAATTGACTTTCGTCGAGTGTTGCAGAACATGCACAACGTAGAACCAACTGAACAAGATTGGGAATTACTTATGCAACACACAAGAAAAACACTATGTGCTTCTGAACAAAATGAATTTGACCAAGCAATGCACCTTTACTCAACAAACAACCTAGTGGAAATACACAACAAAAAAATGCTTAAATTGCTAAATCTTCCTGTTGCACTTAGTACTGCAGTAAAAGCACACATAAAACCAAACATTAATGATGAGTTTGACAGACTTCCCAAAGAAGTCTTATTGTGTAGAGGCCAACGAACAATGTTAACAACAAACCTCTGGATTAAAACAGGTCTTGTCAATGGATCTCTTGGCGAGGTGTTAGATATTGTGTATACAAATGGTTGTAAACCAACTGAACTACCTCTATATGTGGTTGTGTGTTTTGATGCTTACAATGGCCCACCTTGGAACCAACATGACCCAAAAAGTTTACCTATAACACCCATATCCTTGGGTAATCATAGACAAATACCACTATCCATGGCATGGGCAATTACCATACATAAATCCCAAGGATTGACGCTTCAGAAAATGACAATTGATATAGGTAAAACAAAAAGACAAGGTTTGACTTTTACCGCTATATCAAGAGTTACATCACTAGACAACCTTTGTATAGAACCACCATTCTCCTTTGACCGATATTCAAGAATGAAAAATAATCCATACACAATTATAAGAAAAAAGGAAGAGTCTCGACTACAACAACTATCATTATAGTGTGAAAAGGTACAAAAATTCACACTTGCCCTTCTATGCACCAAATCTTATTTTTCCAAACCAATGGGTCAAGAAGTCTTAAATTTTCAATTATGTTGTGCAGTTTTATACCATAGTTGTACTGTATACTATATGTTTTAATATATATGCCCCATATATATTATCATGTTGCAGATGTGCTGTGGAAATGCCCCGTGTAGCAGCGCAATCGATGTTCTCTTGGTGGGGCTGATAAAATATCGTACCTTTTTTTGTCTAGCTACATGCTATTCAAATCTATTTTTCCCATGTTCCAATAACAAATTATCCATTACATTGTTGGTGGCTGTTCATGTAATGGACACATTAAGTATTCCTAATTTAGCGGTCATTACCATCTACATAATAAAATTGTCTTTTGTTATAATTTGAATAGTCTTTTGAATTTAACTGTTTAAGGGCCAATCATCTTATAGTTGCGACCATAAAAACAATTAAATATGTTTAATCTTACGTAATCATACTTAGCTAACCCATTGCTAACATTGTCTCTTTTGAAATTAGAATGTCATTTAGAGGCCTATTAATAATTGTAGTACGTATTCCTCTGATTCCTCTATCCTACTACAAATGCATTACATTTACATTTATACTCGTAATGTGCTGATCTGAAAATTGAAAAATAACTTTTTACATCGTATTGTTTGTTCATGTTTCTTTGTGGCATCATTTGCATAGAAAGCTAGATACCTGATATACACTTGCACCCTGATTGTCTATCAGCGTACCCCTTGCACCTCCTTCAGGTGCAAGTGCTAGTAACTAGCTCTTTTGCTTGGATTTACAAATATATTTGCCCATTACATTAGGTCTTGACTCTGTCATCAATGGATTAAGATGCATTTGAAAATACTGGCTGGTCTGTAATACCATGGCAGATTAATATTCTATCTCATATGGGTCTGTTACCTCTTCTGAGTTGATATATTTGAAATTACAGCTACAGATTTATATATGTTTGTGTCTGATTTTCTATTTTTTTTAATCATTTCAGCAGATTTTTTAACAATTGTCACACTGTCCTGCCTGCACTTGGCAGGAACTATGCTGCACTGCAGCCCTTGTTAGTATAGGTCCATGCTGAAGAAAACACTAGTAAATCTGTATGAACAATTTCACATTCGATTTGACGTAGCAGATAGATAACCGAAATGGAAGAGCAGCTTCAATTTATCTTGCTGACCAATTGAAAAAAGAAGAGAGAAAAAAGATAAACAAACAAGAACAGTGCTTAATATGCAAGCTTGAATGCTAAAACCATGAGTAAGGAATAATCATTATATAAAAATGCTTAGAAAGGCTTCCAATATAAGCATCAGATAATTTACTAGATAGAGAAACAATTGGATCATAGCAACCCAGCCTGTTCCAGAGAATGATATATATAATTACTTACTTTTAAATAAGGAATAAGACCTTTAAAAAACCTATCATGAAATAAAGACCTCCTGCACCATGAACAAGCTACCAGAAGAGTATACATGTTGCGGAATCTCTACAGGAAGAGATTTGGCTCCAATATGAAATGTCTTGGCTCCAAAATACCCATCAACATACGTAAAATAACAGAGTTGCAAAGCCAAAAAGGGCAGGACAGTGGCAAAAGCCAGTTGGAATGGCTCCTGTATTTTGACCTTCACAAAGAATGTGGAGCATTGCATGAATAAGAAAAACAACGTCGTTCCATGAGAGAAACAACCATTATTGATTTTCAGCTCCTGTGTACCTGTCCTGTTAGCCTGTAATTGCACTTCAATAGGTTATTTCCAAACAGGATAAGGTAATGCATATAGTTAAGTGAACGTTTTGAACAAAACTTAACATTAGAATTTTCTAGTGCATGAAACCTCCTTAAACTATTATGCGACAGAGAGATGTATAAATTAACCTTCAAAGAGCTATTAGAGATTAGAATTATAGATCTTTCGTATTTGCCTTGGTCTTGCTAAAATAAAATAAATGTTACCTCCATGAACAAATGGTGGTTTAGAGCATCTTTATGACAGAGTCCAGAATGCTTAAGAGTCTTTTAAGTTTCTTGCTTAGGTAATGGCCATTCGATATAGCCAGCTTTGCAAAAAAATCTTAACTTCTGAAAAGCTTGTATACCCTTCATTGAGACATCATAATCGTTCAATGCTGCTCTCATTCTCTGCCAATTGTTTATCTCCTTTTCCTCCTTTAATGATTGTTCCCTGTTGCTGCTTCCAGGATCCTCTCTATTCTTGGAAACGCTTTTTCTTTTTAAGTCTTCTTTCAATTTTTCTGCTTTCATCTCCTCCGTATTGTTATTGGAAACTTTATTCTCTTTTAAACCGTCTTCTTTTGGTTTTTCTGGCTTGAACTCGTTGCTTTCATCCTTTTCTTTATAAAAGCCTGCCATTGTTTTATCGTTATTATTTTCTATATAGTAGTCTACTATTTCTCCTAACGAAGGTCCACTAAATCCAGATTCAGATTTGTAGGTCTTCAGAATGCCAATTTTATTCCATCGCTGCAGAAGAAAAAAATAACATATATAATTGTAGTTATTTATGTAGCAATCTTTGTAAGGATGTATTTAATTCGGTAGTAAATTTACATACCTCTATGAGAAGGTTCATATTGTGTTGCCATTCCCAACAAACAAAAACCCAAGCGATCAACTCAACATCCCATCCAACAAATAAAGACCCCATGAAGCAGATACACCACACCCATCTATGATAGTAAAGCATACGTTTCCACTGTCTTGGCAGTTTCCGATGCTCTGTTACCATCTTCTGAAAATAACAAAATGCCTCTTGTTCTCGTGAGGTATACCTCACGAACAACATCTCTGTTATTGGAATTCGGTTACCTGCTTAAAAATGTGTTTAAAGTTTAGAGATTCGTTATTATTGATTGCTGAATACAAAATATTAATGAGTCTTTTATCAATTTAATATATTTTTAACATCCTATGAACTATATTTCACTTGCTTTATTCGTACTTAGTAGTATTTATAAATGAAAAATCAGATAACGAATAAATGAAAAATAAAGGAATCAAATTCACTAGTTTGTTCTCCGTAGGATCTTTTGTTGCTTCCGTCAAATTCTGTTAAATAAAGATCTCAGTTTACAACTTGTGAAGCACTAGCAACATCAAAATATTGTAATGCCTTTTGATAGTTACCTGCAACATTTGCAATGGTGGCGATGTCTATTTCTATCCTAGTGTCGCTCACGTCTGTTTCCACTTGAGGATCTAAAAATTTAAAAAATCGCCCATTTTTAAAATTGCGTCTACAGAGAAAATATAGCTGTGAAATATATTATTTATTGTACTTAAATTGCTATTTAAATGAATATAAAACTAATAATAATTGCATTCATTCTTCTTACATTTTCAGAACTGAGATGTACAACTGACCATAAACAAATATAATTAATGTTCATTATCCTTCAATATTTTTACCTGGTAGCAATTTTTCCGGGATGGACGTTTCCTTAACATTGTATCCTATATCTGTAATTTCATTTCTTCTTTCAAATGGAGAGAAAAGAACATTATAGTCGCTATCTATTTCAGAATTAGAATCATCATCTGGTTCAGTAAGTACACGGATTTGTACTTTCAAAAACCTCCTGATTTCGTCTTGGCTGGGATCAGGTAGGTCAAGTGACAGTTGAATTATCTTTTGTAGATACTTCTCTGCTAATTCCTCACTATGTAATTCAGATTTATCTCCGTGCCTTTTTATGATCGCTTGGTTGATCATGGCTTTGTCCATGCCTACTATTACACTGATTTTGCACACGGCCAACACAAGATTTATTGCTGACAAAACCTGTATCATGTATAGAAAGTTTGAATTAATAAACTCTAACTAGTGATAAAGTTTCAGACGGAATGAATTCCCTTTGCATTTACCTGCGAAATAACAGATTCTTCACATCGGTCAAGATCATCTACAAACACGATAATTCTGGGATCATCTTTTTCACGAGATGTGTATGTAGAAGCAACTTTTCGATTTGACATGGTCTCTCGAAAGAATGTAGGCCACAAGTATAAAATCATGCAACAGCTACTAATCAAGTGCCAAATGCAGCTCGCAGCAGAGCATAGAAAAAATGGCTTTCTACGAATCTCTCCTTTGAGAAAAGTAATGTCAGAGATTACGCTATCCTGATAACCCAACTTGTACGTATGGTCAGGAAATTTCATGTCATTCATCAATTGAGTACTCACTGGATTTATAGTGGCCATCACTGATCTCCCCAGCGACCAGGCCATGACTATTATAGTTGCCGGTAAAGATGCATATTTTAGCTTTACAACTTCCTTGAAATTGAATATATCCAGTAGCAACCATAAAATCCAGGCAAATGTTCCAGCCAAGAAGACTGCAAGGAGGCATGGAAAGATAACATTGATCAATATTGTCTGTTTCTGTCTTCTCCACGTGTTTCTCCAACACGTGCTCAGCCACTGAGGTTCTGTCATTATTCCTTCCATTTCCTTAGTGATTTCGACTGCCAGACCAGCCAATGCTTCTGAGTTATTGCGATACTTCCATGCATTATACTGCACAGTTATGATTGCGGGCACGGTCATAATTTCTGAATCATATTTTTGACCTTCTAGAGTGAACTGAGAATGGCAAATAAGAAACGACGAGGAAAATGAGAACTCGGCTTTGGAGTAAAGACAATATTAAAGAATTCCTCTTCTGGACTAAAGATTCTTACCATGCAACTACGGTTCATGGCAGCTAGTGATTTAAAAATGGAGCGATAATCAGGTCTATACTTATGCAGAAACGAAACCAGGGCGTCCTCACGCTAGAAAACACAAATGAAATTCATTATATTGGATAGTTAGCTGGAATAGTTCTTACATTGTCTAGTTTTAAAATTTACCTTTCCTAAACGTGGATCTTTTCTCTTTTTGCACAATATCCCGTTTTTGAATCTTAACAGGATCTTTATCATCCACTCTACGAAGTATTCGTTCAGAGCGTGATGTTCACAACAGCACCACAAGGCGGTCACCCATCTCTTAATTTCTTCGTACTTTTTTTGGCCTTTCTCTGATAACATCAAATCTTGAACTCCATGAATTTCTGAAATTTTAAAAGTTGGCAATAGTGCAGATTGAGCTGCTGTCTCCAGTAAAATGATCTCAGTCTGATTAAAACAAAAAAAAACTTAGATTTACGATATCTATATAGCTAAATATTAGGACATTAGCAAATAAAAATAAACCAAACGTTTAACCTGTGTCATTAGGCTGGATTTTCCCATTCCCCAGCTACCACATATACCGATAGCAATGGGAGGTTCTACATAAGGATTTAACAGTAATGCAGCGAGACCATAAGCAAAATCAGCTCTTCCTGTAAATTAAACATGTTTTAGCTTTCTAATTTAAAATCAATGATTATACAATCTTGCCGAAAAGGGAAGATACTACTATTTTACCGAGACAGTCTTCGACAGATGGTTGGTCATTTGCCTGCATTGGACTCCTACGAATTTCTTCTTTTACTGCAAACCACATCACAGTTTTTAAACAATAAGAAAACTCCGTTTAAGTTATTGAGAAAAAAAAAATACCGCAGGACACTTAAATTACCTCTGTCCACATTTTCGCTTTCTTTGGGTGGTAAGCGTCTTGACCACCACCAACCGAGGTCTTCAAGCTTTGCGCCTTCTGTAAGCAGTTGTTTTGTCATTTCAGTAAGTCCCAAACAAGCAGCCGTTCGCAACAAATTGGTGTTTTTACTAGTCAACTCTTTTCTTTTGTCTTTAAGAAGCGATTTCAGGGGACAATTGCTTAGGTTTTTCTCAACAGTACCCATGCCTTCAGCTGACATCCGCAAGAAAAGCAATTGTCTATCCTTGGATCCGCATTTCTCTATCAGCAATTTAACCAAGTATTTTCTCTCTTCTCCAGTTTTGGTCTGGACGGCGTAATGCAGAGCCGTTCTACCTTGCCAGTCACGTTCAAGAAGCGGCTGAGCTCCCCAATGCAAGAGAACTTTAATGGTATCCACGTGTCCCCCTTCTGCAGCTTTATGGAGCGCCGTCTGTCCCTTGTAATCGGCCACCTTCACATATTTTTTTGGATGCTTTGATCGACGGAGCAGAACATCCGATTGAAATATCTTACCCTGTGAAGCAGCCACGTGTAATGGGGTTAATCCTTTGTGATCTACCATATCATCAGTGATGCCTTTTTTTTCCATCATACTTACGATGACATGAATCGTATCTGATATATCGGATTTTCCTTCACTTGCATCATAAAGAGAGTTTCGACCTTCTCTATCTGTTATATCTACTATATCTTGAAGATCTGTAAATACTTTAGAATAAAGAGGTGAATATCCCTTGTACGCTATTACATGCAGAGCTGTCTTTCCCTTGTTATCACACATGGATATAAGCTTCTTCCTTTCTCGGCATTTCAGCAATACATCAATTGTATCTGTCGTCCCAAAATCATCTTCACACATAGCAGCGTAATGCAAAGCTGTTTTCCCCTCCTCATCCACGTCTACTGGATTTGCTCCCCTCTCCAACAGCTTTCTCACAAGATCCGTCTTGCCTTCCAAAGCAAATTGACGCAAAAGCTTGCCATTGTCCACGCTATTAAAATATGTTTCAGGAGGTTGATCTAAAATTGGCAAAATCTTTGTCATTAGTTTGATGTTCTTTTGGTCAACCCCTATATCCAATGGGGTTTTCCCATTCCTGTCTTTGCAACTTTTAGTCATGCGGATTGTCTCTTCATCAGATGCATTCCTCCCAATGAGCACATCTATAACTTCATCCCTATTTTCCTCGACTGCATAGTGCAGGGGCAGTCTATCACAATTGTCTTTGGTGTCTGGTTTTGCCCCGTTATCAAGAAGTAATCTGCACATTTTCCCTTTCCCTTGACAAGATGCGAGGTGAAGAACGGTTTTCCCTTCTCTATCCTGTGCATTGACTAACTGATCTTTTGCACCACACTTTTCCAGCAGAATTTTCACCACCTTCTCTATTTTATCCTCTTCCTTAACATGGGCGAAGGCAACATGTAAAGCTGTTTGTTTCTCTTGGTTTCGGCTCAGTGCATCAGCTCCACATTCTAACATCTTCCTGATGATAACAACATTCCCTTCGCCCATCGCCAAGTGTAGAACCTTGTCAAGAACATTGAAATTTCCATCGCAAGGGACCGTCATTAATTTTTCAAGCATATTACGTTTCCCATGTTTCTCCTTAGATAAGTATGTATGTATAATGTAAAGAATGGAAGTAGAAAGGATGAAATTCCAGTAGCTCTCAGGCACTGGGGAACTCTCCTCTTTCCACTTATGCATCACAACTTGAAAACTTAAAGTCGTACATATTCTCAAAACCTCTGTAGAAAAATGATCCCACATAACATCCCACAGGACATCCGTGTGAGACTCAAAAGCCTGGATCCAGTACTTACTTACGGACCCATATGCGACTGCTAAGTGATTTTGAAAGCTGCGGCCCAAGAGTGTCTTGTGAGGTTCCGCCAGTTTGTCCCAACAGGATGTCCTCCAAAGGTCAGAGAGAACATCTTTAATTGAACGTAGCGTAAGCTTTTCATTGCCTGCCTTCACGCTGAGTACAGATGTCTCCCCAAGCTTTCTGGCCAATTCATTTATCAAGTTGTTCAGTTCTTTCATCTCTTTGACAGCTGGTACATTGTTGAGTGCTATCATCCCATCTCTCACATCTGTTGGGTCCATACTTTCTGTTTTATCCCAAGAGTTGAGAAGCCAATATACAACTTCATAATTCCAATCTTCACAACATAGAAGTAATGCCACTTGCTTTCCTTCTTCAGTGAGACTGACACCCTCATAAGGTTCCTTTTCTGAGTAACAACGGCACATCAAAAGTGGTTTCACATTAACTTAATTTCAATTGAACAAAGAAAAATCTATACTACTCATCGGAGGAATAGTTACCTTGGGGGTGAGATTGAATAACCAGCATATAGCCGATGCAAAATCTGAAGCTATTTTCCATCTGAAAATTATCGGAGGGGCCACTTATCCAGCCATCAAGAAGACGTGCTCTATCTTTACCCGTCAGAAGACGTTTCTCTTTAATGCTCTCGACATTCTCTCTTACTTCTTCAAAAGTTGCTAAACGCCATCCTGGAGGAGTTGTATAACTCCTATCAAACTTCTTGAAACGCAAACTTATTTGCGTGGAGCTCATCTTTGTAATCTGGAGGCCGTCTTTTTTTCCTGGAGGAAATAATCTGTTTGTTAAGCATAACAAGAACCGAAATTGGAGTTTGTATCTCTATATTCTAAGCTATCTTTCCTGACTTTTGAAGATGGATGTTCATCAAAGCATAAAATTTTTTGAAAACAAAAGCAAATTAACTTAGAGGCATTGGGCTGCGTAGTCAATACAAGTCCATTTGCTTAGTTAAGGGCCTCTAGTGGTGGGCATTAAAATTGATAAGAGAGAAGGGAGTGAGGAAGAGACGACAAATTGCCCGGAATACCGTCGATGTAGATTTTGTACAGCCCCAAAATGATTTTATAGAGCGATTTTATTTTAGATACAAATAAACATCATTTTATTTAATCAAAACAAAAGTGCTGTATAACAGTTTCATTTTTCTCAAAAGAACGATCAATACAAAAAAAATTCTTATTCAAATATATCTTATATAATTATTTAAAGGTGTGTAATCTTGTTATTGTTTTGGAGCTGTATATAATCTACATTTAGTATTAGAGCATAAGGTTGGAAGCATTGAAGATATTAAGAGAAATTTGCAAAAGTTGCTAAACTTAGTAATTAAGAAGATTGAAAGTTTTTTTGGGTTCAAGAAAGAGTTGAGTTGGAAGTAGTTGCTATTTTAAAATAAAAGCCATTTGTTATAAGGACTGCCCTATCGTTATGTTGGAAGGAAGATTGCATTGCAAAGTCTATTGAAAGATTGAAGTCGCAATCTAGGAAAGATTGCAGGAGTAAAATAGAGGTGATGCAACCAAGAGAAAAGAAAATACTGGTGTTAATTGAAAACATCCAAAGATAAAAGAAGCCGTCAAATAAATCGCACTGAAAAATCATGTTGGAATAAAGAGTAGAATAAATATTTTAAAAAAGATTGGATGCAGATTATTATTAATGAATTCATGATCCATTGGCAATGGATATTCTAAAAAAGATTAGATGCAGATTATTATTAATGAATTCATGATCTATTGGCAAAATGTAACAAATATGTTCAGGAGTTGTATAACTGCATATATTTTAATGTAAAGAGAGATAATGTTCAAACAAGGTTTGAATGTTTCAATCAATTGGTTGATAATGGCTTCTTATGATCGGCACACTGAAATGTTTCATGCAATTTGGAGGACTATGAGTCTTCTTTATGTTAGAGAAAGGAAGGGAAAACATTGCAATCTCTAAAAAAAGAAAGTAAATGAGCACTTGACTTGTACAAGAAGTGTACTAAATGGGTCTATAAACTAGATTGATGGCAATACTTCATAGGAAGTTTTGAAGATTCAATTTGTGTTGGAATAAAGAGTGGAATGGATAATCTAAGAAAGATTGTATACCAACTAATAATAGACAAATTGATGGATCGAATTGGCAAAAAGTAACAAATATGTTCAAGAGGTTGTATAAGCGTGATTTTGTTTTATATAAAAAATAGTTGTGGTCAAACAAGGTTTGAATGTTTGAGTCAAGTTGTTGGTAGTTGCTAGTTCTGATTGGAACATTGAAAGGTGTCATGCATTTTAGAGGATTATGAGTATTCTCTATATTAGAGAGAGAGAGAAAAGCTTGTGATATATCAAGAAAGAGAGAATCAAGTAAATGGGTATTTGACTTCTACAAGATGTGTACTTAGTGGGTCTCCAATACTAGAGTGGTGACTACTACATAGTGAGTTGCAAAGATTCATTTTGTGAATCTACTTAACATCTAGGGGAGTAAGTTGGGTAATGATGCCAAATTTACAACTAGAGATTAGAAAAGTAATATGTAGATGGAGTTTTTCAAGTAGACAAATTCTAAATTAGTTTACAAATTTTTTGGTAAATTTTAATAGATAGTAATTTCCATGTTTCAAAGTTTTTTCAGTTGCTTAAAAAGCAATGCATAAAATTGCAAATCTATCTCTACTATTTATTTGAGGGGTTGTGATCTCTATTAAGAGTTCCTCCTATTGTCAAGTCCATACGTTTGATTTGTGCTTTGAGCATAAGATAAGACCTTTGTATCAAGGCACGATGTAATCGGGTTGAATGAATAAAATAAATATTTATGTGTAAAATTAAATTGTGTTTGTTGTTGCAAATTATTTGTTTGATATAATAGTCTATGTTTATTTGCATGTTTTTGAAAAACTAAAGTTGATGAGGGAATGGTGCCATTTTATTCCCATCGAAGTGGAAAAGATAGGAGTTGACCAATGTAGGGATGAGAAGTATAGAAAACCATAAAAGATAGAGAAATATTCAAACGTAAAAAATACAAAGCGTTTTTTAAGAGGGAATGCCATTTATTATACTAGCATCAATCATTATATAGTTATCAATGTATTCAACACAAAATTTGAATTAGCATACATGTTGTACTACTTGTTGGAAGGAAAACTTAGCAACTTGATTTATTAGCAACTATAAAGGAGATACATCATCTTGGGATGAGGAAATATTAGAGACATCTTCACTTTCTTAATGTTCTTCATCAATTCCATGAATTTTAGTGGAGTCGGTTCTAAGTGCCCTTTTGCACATCTAAATTCTTCCTTATTTTCTACTATCTCCTTTACATCGAATTAAATTTCTTTCTTTTCTATGTATCATATCTATCATCTCCTCTTCTAAAAGAAGAAATCTAGATCTGGTGGTATATGTACACGTGCAGATGGTATCTATAAGCTAAGGTTTTTACTTGATTTATCTTCTCCAATTGTTTTTGTTCCTCATTTGGAGGTTTGGATGTAGTGCACGACTAATAATTTTAGCCTCTAACATCCTCTTCATTTTAGATTCAAGGAAAAGAGATGACCTCGTGAAGATATTGATGATTTCTTTTTATGACCACCCAACTCTAGGAAAAGGTTTTGACATCTGAATATGATATTCTTCATCAATTGATAATGTTAGGAAAATTAATACCCACATTGGACACCTTTTGATATATCTTGATCTGGATGCATTCTCTCCTTAATGTTTATCAATACAATCCTCCCAATTATCTTCAAGATAAGATTGATGTTCATACCATATGCCAATATAGAAATGATCTAAATAAAAAAAAGTTTTGTTATCAAATAATGGTCTTGTATCAAATGTCTAAAAATTAATTTCGAAAAGAATTCTATCAATATTTTTGGCATCTTCATGAGTCTTGTAGGTATAATGAGTTGATTGCAAGGGAAAGTAGATCACGCTTTCATCTAATTATGACACCTTTTCTTGCTTGAACTATTTTTTTTTGTAGACTTTGAAGAATATGATGTAGTCATAGACATATAGTGGCAATTTATATGGATTTTTTTGAAAGCCTTCAATTCAGACATATGTAAAAAAATTTCAAATTGGATAAGGAAACTACCAAACCACATAATCAAGTGTTCTTCTTGAAAAATTCCCACCTCTAGATTATCTTTAATATTCTTGACAGTGAACATACAAAAGGCATCACTCGGATCAGTAAACCTTCATTCCACATTCCTCTTGAAGTTGAGGATAATAATATTCTTGTTCTAAGTCTCTATTGGTTGCTTCTACGCAGTCGTCGGGTGTTGGGACTTCGGTTTTGGTTCCTCAGCGCTGGCATGATGTTGTTGCTAAAGTGGAAGAAGGATGGATCATGATCAAAGGTAAACACTCTAATCAATCCTCGCCTTATTTTGATATGACTCTTTGGTCCCACAAGAAGGAGACTAAAGGTAAATCATAATGGTTGGAATTGTTTCTGGGTTGTTGATTTATATCTGTGGCAATGCTCTTCAAGGTTTAGTTTAGTGGATGGCCTATTTCTCTTGATGGACTGTAGTTTTCTTAGGGTACTTTTTGATGCAGGAGCATCCTGGGGTAGTTGGCAATCCAGTGTCACCAAAAACATGTTTTGGTTTGATTTCTATTTTAGTAGTTAACTTGGTTGGAGACCTGAGGTGCTCAGTCACTTTAGTGGCAGTTCTCGGTTGGAAGATATATTGCTTCACTGTTGGACTCAGTGGTGCTCGGTGTTGCTCTGATATTCTACTCGAGGTACATTGCTCGGTGGTAGTTTCTCGGTGTGCAGCTCAGTGGTGTCTTGCTCAGTAGCATATTAGTCGGCGGTGTCTATTTGGTGGAGTTTTTCTTGGTTGTGTCTTTCACCGAGCAGTCTGGCTCTCGGTGTGCTTGTTTAACTGACTAGTTGTTGGCGTTCAACGACTTATGTTTATGGATTGGATAGACATTGGAGATTGCATTCATGATTTGAGGGGGTCATTGGGATCGTGCTGAGTTCCGAGGTGTGTAGATTTGTGGCATTGGATCTTGTGTGGACTAAAATCTATGTTGGTGCATTCTTCTATGTATTTTGTTATGTTGTGTAGCCGACTGGTGCATTTAATATATGTTCATTATAGAGTGTATGGCTGACTGGGTCATTTAATTATTGTTTACAAGCTGACTTGTGGCAAGTGTGTATAAAAGAGAGTCTAGGTTGATGTTTAGAGGAATATCACAGACGAGGCATGGGAAGATAGATAGAGGATAGAGAGTAAGCTAATAAGCTGAAAGATTATAAATCGCTCCAGATAGTTATAAGTGGGTAGACAGAGATTGCAGATTGCTTGGTGGCTTGTGAGCATAAGTTCAAATCTGGTTTCTTCCACTTATCTATAGGGTAATTGGATAAGGTTGGATCCTGTGAGATCTTGTTGATGTAATTGTCCCTAACCGGCAAGGCCTTACAGCCCGACATGTTGCATGTAATTGGAATTCTGAGATAATATAAGTTGATTTTGATACATATTGTGTTATATTATTTCCGCTGTGTGTTCTTGTTGTTGGCTGCAAGTTTGGACAATCCTTTATTGGATCCTCCGACCTTGAATTGCGTCAAGTGGTATCAGAACTCTTGGTTCATTTCTTGTGGAGCTTAGGGTTTTTGAAGATCTAGAGAGATGCCTCCGAGAATATTGGACCCTAGGGCAATTGCAGATCTATCTGAGGAAGTGGAAGCAAGGCTAACACAAAGATTTAGATCTGAGATGGCGGTGATGAAGAATGAAATCATAGAAGGTATCATAAATGTTGGATTGCATAGAGGCCTGAGAACGAATGATGGTTATGAAGAAGCAGCTGGAGATTTTGAAGTTGTTGGATCTAGTGGATATGACAGAGCTGATCGGATAGAGAGATCTGGAGGAGACAGGTATGATCGGTTGCAGAGATCTGGAGCTCGGTTGAGTACAAGCTACCGAATGGAGGTTTCCAAATCTTCATGTACATTGAGACCCGAGGATTTGATTGATTGGATCAGTGAGTTAGAAGACTACTTTGAGCTGGAAGACATTGAAGATTTGCTTAGAGTGAGGATGGCACAAATTAAGTTGAAGGGATGTGCTACTTTAAGGTGGAAAGAGTTGCAAAGGGACCGAGAAGAAGGTGAGATGAAGATCAATCGGTGGAGGTTGATGGTGGCAAAACTGAAAGCTAAGTTCATTCCTGCCGACTATGAACTTGAGTTATTTAAGAAATTGTAGAATCTAAAATAGAAGGAGATGACTGTGGAAGATTATATCGAGGAGTTCTACAAGTTGACTATTCGGTCTTGGGCATAGAGAACTTTCTAAAGAAAAGGTGGCAAGGTATGTTAATGGTCTGAAATTCAATATCCAGGATGAGATTGGTATGTTGAAGATTGACTCAATAGAAGATGCTTATCAATATGCATTGAAGGCATAATATAGGTTGAAAAGAAGACACTACAGTAATTCCTGAGGGAAAGAGAAACAAGAGCAGTTGATAAAGGATAAGTCGAAAGTTGAGGATGAACAAAAACCTGTTGAGCTGAGGAGAAAGATAGGTAGAGGTGTGTTCAGAGGTATTTGTTACAACTGTGGAGAAGAAGGACATCGGTCATTTGAATGTCCCCATGCAGATAAGAAGGTTGGCAATCACCAAAATGTTGTGGTGAATTAAGTTGCTGAGAACGAACCTGAGGTGGAGGGTATGAATCTTTTGCTTAGGAGAACTTTTCTACCCTCAAAGCAAGTTGATTCTTGTCAGAGGAAGAACTTGTTTAGGACTATGTGCGAATCTGGTGGTAAATGTTGTAAGGTGATTGTTGATGGAGGAAGTACTGATATACTGAAAGTTTTCCCCACACCCAGTCTGACGAGGAAAGCAAAGAGTTCCTGTCGGCTTCGGTTAGTGATTCTGGTGAGGAAGAGGACAAGGAAGGGTATGCACATGTAGCCAAGGAAAAAGTTGACGAACCTAAAGCCAAGGATAAAGATGTGGATGTGGGTGGTCAGAAGGTCCCCATTCTAGTCAATTATGCTAGCTCTGAGGAACATGATGTTCCTATTTCCCCGAAGATTGAAGTGGTCATGGAGGTCCAGTCGGATAGGAAGGAGGATAATGAGATTCCTGTTTTGAAGACCGATGAGAAGGGTAATTACCCTTCCAGCTCTATGAACATTCCCTTTGTGAGAATGGTTGACATGCAAAAAAGGAATGTTCAACTCCTTAAAGACCATATGGATGACAAGATTGATCCCCCTTTCGATGTCCTCCAAACGGCGAAGGCAAAGGCGATGTTGATGTACTGGTTCCGCCTCATGAAATGGGTTTTCCAGGAAATTAAAAGCCTCAATCTTAGTTTCTACTCCCTCTTTGCCAAAGTTGATCTTCTTCAGGGGAATTTGGATACTTGGTCGGCGGGGATGGAAGTTCGTAAGGAGAAAGAGGATGAGAAAAGCATGAAGGATATGCGGGACAGAATGGATATTTTGGGTAAAACTCTTAAGAACCATATGCTGGATAATAACCTTTTTATGGGTTCTGCGATGGAGTGCTTCAATACCATCAAGTCTGAGCTAGATGCTGGGTCTCCGAATATGAAGCTCGAAGATGACAAAGATGATGTGGATGATGCAGGTCCTGGCAAGTGTACTCGGTCTGCAAAAAAGAAGAAGATCCATGACAGGATCCTGGAGCTCTCAGATTTTAATGTGCCCATCAAGAAGGTGTTTGAGGCCAAGAAAGAGGCGGAGGGAACTCTTCTGGAGTTTTCCTAGGTCTTTTTGTTCCCCTATTTTTGTGCTAGTTTGGTTTTAGGTTTTTTGTTGCCGGGTGTTGTTGCTGGTTTCTAGTTTTTTGGTTTTTTGTGTTGTTTCTAGGTTTTGCGGGCTAGTTTCCAGTATTGTTTCAGTTCAGTGGGCTTAATGTCTTTTCTTATTTTGTAAGGATTGTAAGGGGTTTTGGGTCCCCCTAAAACCCATTTTTACCAGCAATAAAAAACCTAGTTGCTGAGGAGATGGTTCAGAAACTTCGTTTGAAAAGGTTGAGGCATCCTTGTTCTTATATAGGATAAGTTGGTTACAAGTTGGTCATGCAGTAGAAGTGAAAGAGCAGTGCATGGTGAGTTTCTACATTGGTACCTATAGAGATGAAGTATTATGTGACATTGTGGAGATGAGTTCTTGTCATATTTTACTCGATAGACCTTGGCAGTATGATATAGAGGTTATTCATGACTGTAAAAGAAATTCCTTTATTATACTGAAGGACAGGAAGAAGTCTATTTTGATTCCTTTGAAGGATGCAGAGCTTGGTAGGAGGAACTTGAGTCTTGGTAGAAGATTTGAAGTGGCTGTAGTGGATAGTGCAGGTATGAGTGTGCAGAGATATGAAGATAAATTAACAAGTACTAGTGATAAAAGGAAGCAGAAGACAAACCAATGGAAGAGTGTGTCGGTTGAGGACTTGGAAGACATGAACTAGTTTGGGATCTATGTGTTGAATCCCAACAGATGTTCATCCAGCTTCTGAGAGCATCTTTTCGCACTTGGGGTGTCTGATGCAGAAGCATCCTGGGGTAGTTGGCAATCCCGTGTCACCAAAAAGATATTTTAGTTTGATTTCTATTTTAGTAGTTAACTTGGTTGGAGACCTAAGGTGCTTGGTCACTTTGGTGGCAGTTCTCGATTGGAAGATGTATTGCTTCACTGTTGGACTCAGTGACTGGACTCGGTGGTGCTCGGTGTTGTTGTGATATTCTACTCGGGGTACATTGCTTGGTGGTAGTTGCTCGGTGTGCAGCTCGGTGGTATATTTCTCCGTAGCATATTACTCAATGGTGTCTGTTTGGTGAAGTTCTACTCGATTGTGTCTTTCATCGAGTAGTATGGCTCTCGATGTGCTTGTTTAACTGACTGGTTGTTGGGGTTCACCGACTTATGTTTATGGATTGGACGGACATTGGAGATTGCATCTGTGATTTGAGGGGGTCATTGGGATCGTGTTGAGTTCCAAGGCGTGCAGATTTGTGGCATTGGATCTTGTGTGGACCTAAATCTATGTTGGTGCATTCTTCTATGTATTTTGTTATTATGTGCAGCCAACTGGTGCATTTAATATATGTTCATTGTAGAGTGTATGGCCAACTGGGTCATTTAATTATTGTTTACAAGCCGACTTGTGGCAAGTGTGTATAAAAGAGAGTCTAGGTTGATGTTTAGAGGAACATGACAAAAGATGCATGGGAAGATAGATAGAGGATAGAGAGTAAGCTAATAAGCTGAAAGATTGTAAATTGTCGCAGATAGTTGGAAGTGGTTAGACAGAGATTGTAGATTGCTTGGTGGCTTGCGAGCACACGTTTAGATCTGGTTTCTTCCACTTAGCTATAGGGTAATTGGATAAGGTTGGATCCTATGAGATCTTGTTGATGTAATTGGCCCTAACTCGGAAGGCCTTATAGCCCAACATGTTGCATGTAATTGGAATTCTGAGATAATATAAGTTGATTTTGATATATATTGTGTTGTGTTGTTTCCGCTGTGTGTTCTTGTTGTTGGCTGAAAGTTTGGACAATCCTTTATTGGATCCTCCGACCTTGGACTACATCACTTTTAATGCTGTATCTTAATTTATAGACTTGTACAGGGTTTTGGGGCCCCTTCAAAACCTATTTTTAAACTAATCAAAAATATAGAAAAAAATCATGTCCAAATTTGTAATAATTTGTAAGCCATGATAGAAACAAAAATATTAGCCCAAATAGTAGTTTTCATAACACTTGTTAAGACCTTTTATGAAAATAAATATAAAAATCAGCAAACTAGTAGACCACTTTAAGGGGGTGACTCCTAATATTAGAACGTAACATAAATTAAAAGTATTTTGAAATTCTGATAATTTGGGAGAAACTTATCTTATTTATTTATATGCATAATCATGTTGGCACACATCTTGGCATCTAATCTAAATCATCTTACAGAATGATTGAATATAATATATATAACTATTAAAATTAGCTTAGCAAAAATGCTTATTCTTATTACACTTGGGAATATAGAATATTAGTATTATAATAACCCTTTATTCTATTTTTTTTCCACTTTTTTTCCACTAGAACAAGAAGGAAGAATTTGTAAAAACTTATAAATTTTAATTTGTCTAGATATTCAATTAGGATAATGCCACTTTTCTATTAAATTTATTTAAGTATTAACAATAAATTTGTCTAGATATTTAAAGTTGTGTGAATCACATGTGAGGACATCTAAAGAGAAATTTGGAAATCACTCTACAACTACTCCCTGCAACTTTCCCGCCCATTTTGGTCTGTTTGAATGTTGGCTTTGGCCTCCGCTCTGCTGAGGAATCCGGGGAGCACGGAGGTCCTCTGTCCTGACCTATTCCTGGTGCTGTCCCACAGGGATGGCAATGACTATTGTTCTGACTTCACGGGTGAGGGTGCATCGTTGTTTGATGTTTCCTCTCGCTCGCAAAATCTGGAAGATGCGGATTCCCTTTTGTCTAGACCCAAGATAGTGGGGGACGACAAAGAGAGCTTGCATGGGGGGATGGAAAAAGGCGTTATTGGGAAAAGGGTCTCCTGACACCCATGATACTCCTGGATGCTCCATAGGAGAGTTTGGCCCAGAGATTTTTGTCCCGGATGGGGTGGTTGAAGGCATTTTTGCCGCTCTCCAACTTGCTCTTGTGGGTAGATTTGTCACTTTTAGGCCCACCATAGATATGATGCGTAGGTGGTGTGCTACGAGATGGAAAGTGAAAGGGTCCCTCTCTGTCTTGACAATGTCGGGGGGTTTTTCCTTTTTCGCTTCAACGCTGAGGCAAACTACACCTTTGTGTCCACAGGAAGCTGGTACTATGGGAAGCATGCTCTGCTCATGGCAAAGTCGAAGCCAGGTTTTAACCCCGAGGAGGAGCTATAGAAAGTGGTGCCAGTGTGGGTCCGAATCTGAGGGCTTCCCCTAGAATTCTAGAATGAAAAGGTGCTCCGATGGATTGGGAACTCTTTTGGTGTTTACGTAACTGCAGACTCTTTTACTGTGCAAAAAAGGAGGTTGGTGTTCACAAGATTCTATGTTAATGTTACTATGAACAAGCCCCTCCCTAAGTTTGTGAAGCTAAAGTCCAAATGGGGAAGCTGGAATCAGGCCACTATTTATGAAAATGCCACTATCCATTGCCAGAAATGCGGCAAACATGGTCATGTGGTGACAGACTGTATGGGAACCCCTAGGATTGAGGAGCAAATTCCCGAGCACCTCCCTGTACTGTCTTTGAACGAGGCTGGTGGTGTGGGGGATCAGGTAGAGGGTATGGTGCTAGAAATGGTGGGCCAAGGCCTCCTGGAAGGGGAAATCCCTCTTACTTTAGGGGAAGAAATAAACCTTAACAGTGAGGAGAAGAAAGAAGATGATAAGGGTAAAGAGTTCGAGGCAGAAGTGGCTTTAGAAGGAGGTGAGTTGGTGGAGGTCCTAGAGGACATTTCTAACTCTTACATGATAAGCCTAAGTGGGGAGAAAAAAAAGGAAGTGGTGAGGTGAGTAAGGCACAGTGGTCTGGAAGCAAAAAGACTGAAGGTGAAGCTAGTGAAGGGTGCAGTTTAAACGGTTGGGGGGAGACTACTTTTTTCTCCCCTAACCCAAATGAGGTGATAAATGAAATGGTAAAGTTGAGGCCGAACTATTTTTCTCCTTCAAATAGTGTCCTCGATTGGTCGGAACCTAAAAGGAAAACTAGAGGGGTAAAGAAGGCAGAAGAAGGCATTGATAACAAAAAGAAGACGGATGTGGGAAATGATGCTAAAGTTGGTCGCCCGACGATGAGAGCGGTAAGAGCCAAAGAAGTAGCAAGGGCAATTTTCAGTGGATGAAAATTAACCCTAGAAGACTCCCACAAAAGTAAAATATGAATTTCCTATCATGGAACATAAGGGGCATGAAGAGCCCCCTGAAACAGTATGTTATGAAGAAGTATATCTTAGATTTCAAGTTTGATGTGGTTCTAATCCAAGAGGTTAAGATGAAATATCAAAACTTTTCTCTTCTTGTGGAAAAACTATGGTTGGGTGCTGCCTTTCTCTATAGTGAAGCTGATGGGGCCTCTGGTGGTGTGGCTACTCTCTAGAACCTGTGTAAGTTATCGGGGACCGTTGTTGCTTTTTCTCACAACTTCCTTGCTGTGTTGTTTACTTGGAATAATGCCTCCTGGGTCATGTATAATATTTATGCTCCTAATATTAGAAGTGACCGAGGTAGGATATGGGGAGAAATTTCTAACCTCATTGTGGTGATGACATGTAACTGATTGAATGTTTGATAATGTTAAGTTGAAAATGATGCAAGACATTAAATCAGTTAATGGTTTGTATTGTCATTGATGTCAACTTGATATCATCTGTATGGTCATATACATAATGCCAAAGACTTCAGAGAATCAATGGAACAAAGGTTATGCCTTCAACAATGCATAAAATTCAAGTATTCACCAAGTGACAGACTACACTGGCGGAGTGCACACCATCGGTAAAGACAGAGATAAAGTCACAGTGATGCCCGACGAGCAGAAGACAGTGTTGCCCAACGAAGCAGAATCACAGGATGCCTGAAGAGTTGAAAATAGTATTGCCCGACGAGCAAGATCCAATGATGCCTAACGGACGGAGATCCCAAAGCTAACTGAAGTTGTACTGACGAAAATGGCAGTTGTCATCGGCGACGAACTGCAGAATTGACTGAGAGAACAGAGAGATCAGAAAATGACAAAATATCTAGCTGGAAGAGCTTAAGGATAGACTTAACTGGTTGTTTTATTTTTTTTATTTTGACCACAGTTAAGTAAGTGATTTAAAGATGATTTATACAGCTGGAAAGAAGATAACTATGAGATAAATTAGGAGTTAAAGCCGTAAATCAATTTGGCTGGATTGTTTTTCACGCCAAGAATCAAGAATCAAGAACCAAGAATTAAGGAATATCATGTCTATATAAGAGACAAGAATAATTCATTTTCGCAAGAAATCAGATACACGGGGGAGTGAATTGATAGAAGATGCTGAAGAGAAACTGGTGAAGGTTAAACTTCATACAGTCATGATCAATCAATCTAAGGGAGAGCTAAAGAATTCTATGGACACCGACACACAGTGAAGCACAACATCACAGAGCAGAAAGAGTTAAGTACAATGGAATTGAATTGATACATTGATTAGAAAGGTATTGTACGTAAATAGATTTGAATATCTGCAATTCAAGTTGCATTAGAAATAGGTCATTGTGTTTCAGATTAACCATTGAAGCATTAAGTCTCTTAACAGAGCAGGACTTAACAATCTTTTGTCATTGAGGTATATCATAATAGATTACCAGAAGGTTGACTCATGATAGTAGCATTGGTCTTACCTAAAGCCTATTGACAGTCTAAGAAGGAGGCTGATTCAAGGATGGTAGCGTAGATGCCAGATACTTAGTGACAATCTATGTATAAAAACCCTCTAACAAGGTCGCACTTAATAGTGTGTTTGTAACCTTTAACAGGGTTGGCTCCTAACAGGGCTCAATTCAAAAGAGTGAAAATTTGGGGTACCGGTCCCAGTGGTTTTTCCCTTAACAGGATTTCCATGTTAAAATCCTTGTGTTATGTGTATGGTTTATTACTTTATTGTTTTACATTTAACATATGCATTTATGGATTGATTGGTATACTCTGCATATTTACTGAACATCGGTAAATAAGTTTTACTGCTTATCAGTTATCAAGGAGAAGAAGGATAGACAAGGTAAACTGACAGATAATTATTTATTTCAAGTATTTCAAAGACATACATCTTGTAGGGACTTAATAATCTGAGGTGTATTAATTGGTGGATTGAAGTTTAAAAGGATAAATTTTTGAGGCCACTGATTCACCCCCCCTCTCAGTTATTACTAACAATTGGTATTAGAGCTTGTGTGCTTAGATAGAAGGTTTCAAGACCTAAGTAAAGATCACAAGATGAACAGACGAGATGTGCCCAAGTTGAACAAGGACAACTTTGCTTCATGGCAAAACAGAATAAAGCTTCACTTATCAGGTATTGACAATGATATTACTCAATACTTAGATATTGCATATGTGTTGCCTACAAGACCATTGATGGTAGATCAATTGAGAGTAAAGAATGAACATAACTGCATGGTTATAGAGCTTTTGGCCTCACTCTCTGATGCTGAATTTGAGGATGTCAAAGATTGCAAAAATGCAAAAACAATGTGAGCTAAGCTAAATCTTGTACATGGAGGTGATGCAAATGTTCTGACAGCCAAGGCAGAAATCCTTAGAGGAAAGTTTGATGATATTAGAATGAAAGAAGGTGAAAACATCACACAGTACAATACAAGAATAAAAGAAGTAGTCAATGCTATATGAGGCGTTGGAGGTACACTTGAAGAGGAGACAGTGGTAAGTAAAATCCTAAGAACCTTATTGCCTATATATGCTATTAGAGTCTCTGCTATTCAAG
>MU226501.1:274828-292486 GCA_018584345.1 Thuja plicata | reverse complement strand
CTAACTTAACATTGTTACATTATTATAGAAATTATTAACACAATGATGTCTAGAATGAGGGTTGTTAGAGTTACAAGGGTTTTAATGGACAACTGTTAGAAAATTGAACCCTAGGAAGGGTTGCATACCCACTTCTACCATTCTTTAAAAGATTGGTTTCAAATAAGGTCAACCCGAACTACGATGTCTCTGTGAGTTACGTAGGCAAGGCCATCTACGATGAGCCCCCGAGGCATTAGGTCTGGCCCTTAGGTCTTGTGCTTCTAATTATTCCTTTAACTTGCCCCGTTCCCAATGTTGCATAGTTCTCATCTTTTTATGAATCAAGTTCTAAATATCTCATAGTTTATTTGACTAATTCATTGATGTGGCTTATCTTACGATCATGTATGTAATCAGAAATGAATTTAACATCATGCATCAAGTTGTGTAGAAATGTATAAAGATGCAGGAAATGGAGAGGCAAGGAGAATGTGATACACATGTAAGGAAGAGAAAATGCAGGTAAGCAACATCTTCTTATGAATTTTCATTTGAATGCTATGATAGGATATTGTTTAAGTTGCTCCATTTCCTCCTGGTGTTATTGGAAAATATTGTAATTAGTAGAATCATGGATTGCTAATGTAGTTAGAATGGTATGTTATACTTCTTCTTTTTTTTTTTTTTTTTTAAAAAGTTGTTGTGGATTTTTTTATTTTTTTTTTGTATGTAAATTTTGGGCATTACATTGTCATAGTTGATCATCATTTTTTTAGGCATAGTCAATTGATAGTCTGATTTCTGCTATCATGGGTCGTGAGTTGTGGGTATAGTCTTTTGATCAGTCCCTCATCATTATCATTTTGGTCTTATTTATCTGCTGTCCTTTTTTTGAGTCATGAGTGCATTATTATCTAGTTTTGTTAACCTTGACTTGGATCTGAGTTATTTGCATCTCCTTCTTAATTGGACGTTATCTTGTTGTCATCATCATCTTTCTTGTAATTAATCAGCATGTCAATTTTTACCTCAGTGCCTATCATAAAATCAATCAATTCATGCCTATACAAACTAGAGGCTCTCTCAAACAATTTCAAAAAGAAGAGAGATGACATAATACACTTGAAGAAAACCCTCTTTTTGTACAACAGATAGAGACTTAAGGCAAATCATCTGACTAAAAAGTCTAAAAAGAGACCAGAGAATGAAGGTTCTAGACATAGACATCACAATCTTAGTATCCAGGCTACTGATAGCGAGCACTCCTCGAGTGACTCCAAGCTTGATGAGGCCAGTATTACCAGATGTAAAAATGACAAAGACTTTCTCAAAATGATGAAAACCATCATGGCTCAAGAGAAAGAACAATACTTCCTTGAACTAGCATGAAAAGGATCCCAACTTCCTCCTCAATACAAAGCTGAAGACATCATCACTAAAGAGGAAAAAAACTCCTTTAACGTTGGTAACATAACAATTGCAAGCCTTGCAAGCTGAATTACAGGAAATGAAAAAAGAAAAAGAGAAACTAACCACGAATTATTCTCTGGACACCATTTTTCCATTTCCTTTCGATAAAAACTTGTACTTACCTCCATTCCCACATGGAGTTGAGATCCCAAAATTTGACAATTATCTTGGTCAATCTGATCACAAGATCACGTTCAAGAGTTCTATACTCTGTGCATGTAATTTATGCATGAAAAGACATACCTCATGCACCTCTTTCCCCAGAGTCTGGGTGCCCAAGCTATTGAGTGGTTTTCAAAGTTACCCATAGGGATCAAAACTTTCAACAAATTGAACGCACTATTTTTATAGCAGTACTCATATAACATCCAACATCCTGTGACAATGATTGATTTGTGCAATACCAAGCAATAAATGGGAGAGCCTTTTCTAAATTTTCTTCAGCGACAGAGGAATGTATTTTATTGATATTCACTCCTCATACCTATATCTAAGAAGATGGATATATTCATCGATATGTTGATCCCTGAATTGAATTTCCCCATATAGATGCAAGGTCCACCCACCTTTGACAAAATAGTGGAGAGTTCCCTAATAATAGAAGATGTGCTTGACATAATAGTCTCAAGAACGGTGATTGAGCGCAGCCATGCATATTTTGCAAAAGTGTGCCCGAAGAGTGTCCGATTGGAAAACCAATTTTTTGCAGCAACTGGTTCTGGATCCCGGGTGGCTGAAAATCCAAAGCATAGGGGAAACATAAGGTCAACACATCCTCCCAAATGTCAGATCCAACCTCGAACCCCCTAATGAGGCAATTAGATGTATAATTAGCAAAGTCCCAGAAGCTAGCAGAAGAGGAAAGCTCCTGAGTAACATTTAGTCTCAGAGCCACCCTTGTAGGCTCCCTACCCCTGCTAGATACATCTCCCTCCTTGGGTGCCCCATTTAGTATGCCCTATAGAGAGAATGTTGGGGAGGAGGTCGCAATTGCAGCCATCGAGGCACCGCTCCAAAGGAAGAAGAAATAGAAGGCACACAAATCCCCTTTGAATAAAGACCCAAGCCAGAAACATGAAGATGCGGCCAAAGTCCAAGAGATTCCCTCCAATTCCTCCTTTGAAAAAGATGATGCCCCAGAAGATCCCCAAGAGATCTCCCAAACAAATGTTGATGACTTATTCCAAATTGACGAGTTGGGTAGTCTCCATGTAATGGGAGAGAAGACGACCAAGGAGGTGGCGCAAGAACATGATACAGGTGCCCTCTGGGAGGAGGAGGAAAAAAGTGAAGAGGCACAAAAAAATGTTCCCTATAATAGGAAGAACACTGGAAATAGGATACCAAGAGAAAGAAAACAAAGGAAGGGAAAGTACAGGAAATAAATAGGTTGAAGAAAAACTGCTTGCACCTAGGGAAACCAGACCTATGAGAACAACCGTACCCCTAGACATAATGTTCCAACCTCCCACAAGTGATTAAGGTATATTACCCCCTCTGGTCCAAGGCACATTGCCTCCTCCAAAAACTTGCAAAGAAGATGTTGTTTTAGAGCTTCGATAGGAAGCCCAAGATGAACAGGTGTTGCAACCGCCACCATCTTCCCCACCTGTGGAGAGTGTCCTAAGAAATGATATAGGTATGGGGGAAGATAATATAGATAAAAATCCTAGCAATAATGCTAGTGACACAATTATGGAGGAACCAGAGCAAACCACAAAGATACCTCCCTAAGCTCAAAAGCAATCAATGAAACACTAGGCCCTCTTGAAGGAGTAAGATGTCAACAGAAATATCGACCCCTCTATCCCTTGCCAAGATGTTGGTTAAAGGCCAAGTGGAAAAGTAGCCCAAAAGGGCTCGAACCCTCTATACCACCTAAAAGGGACCCAGATGGGAACGTGGTGGCATCAGTGGCAGCCCCACCGATGAACATGGATGAATCAGAAGTAGCGGTCGAGGATTATATCATAATGGAGATTCCCTAGGGAAAAAGAAACTGAAGAGGAGAATTGGATCTCCTCGATAACTGAACTAAAAGAGCTAGAGGCTTCAGAGTCAAACTTCTGAAGGTTTTTAACTGAACTAACACTCCCCCTCTTCTACAATGCCCAGGCTCTCCGCCCTCAGAACGCTGCTTCTAGAGGGCGACATGGATACACTCTGGAAAATTAAAAAGAAGGTGTTATCTATATATGAATAGATCAATGAACTACTAGAGGTAGTCTGGAGCTTCTTATCAGAATCCCTCCCAAATTTGTATAAGACTACTATTGTTATCATTCAACTGAACAAGCTACTCCTAGAATGGGTGACCCGGTCAAAAAAATAGGAGGACTGGAAAGGAAGTCTCGAGAAGATTTTGAACCTAAAAGAGGAGAATATAGCTGAGACCGAAGTGTTGGGGAATGAACCCTATGAGTTCCCAAAGACCCAGTACACCAGACCCGCATTCTGAATTTGGACGGGCAAGCAACTGGTAAAGGTCTTAAGTACGCACATGGTTGCGGTCCAAAATCAAATGGACCAATATGTGTCATTTGTCTAGGATTTCACAACATCAAATCCATTGAGTCTCAAAGGATTTTTCCCTATTGAGTCTTTATTGGTTAAGTTTGATAATTTGGTTGACGCCCAATTTCAAAAGCTGGGAGATTTTGATAGTTCGGTGATGGGAAAAATTATCCAAATGATGTTGAAGGATCATGACACCACCTAGGCCACCACCAAAATGAAGTACAAGATCACAGATGCATAAGATTACATTTATGAAGTCATCAGCCGCATGGATTATAAAAAAGAAGTACATGAAGAAGGCATAACACAAATGATTGTAGCCTTAAAAAAAATTTCAAGAGAAATAAGTCCTTCGGGCTTTGTAGCATTTTCTCTCACGGATTATTTCTTGTATTCATTATTCTTTGAGCGCAAGCTCCCAGAGTCTGAAATTTGAGACTTCACTTTTTGTATTCTTTATGGTAGTCTACCTCGATTTTTTTCTCCAGAGCCAACCGATCACCATCTCAAATCATTGTTAGTTCTTTTGTCAGAAGTTTAGCAAGTATGATACGAAATCAGAGGTGATAGAAGAAGGGTAAAAAACTACACATGTCTTCCCAAGGCCCAAGGTGTCGATCTAGAATTTAATGTCTGATAAAAAGGAAATGTACTTAAAGATGGAGGATCATCTTTACATTTATGGGGTGCCTGATTCGAAGCACCCAAGGCACACAAGTCAAGTTCACACATATGGGGGTGCTTCCCGATGACCGATCTCCCAGTTTCTTCTTCTATCTTCTCTCTTCTCTTCTATCTTCTCAATGATTGTATATAATAAAGTGATTCTGACAGTGCAGGTAGTACCGGCTGTGAGTATTGTATTTTAAGTAGGTTTTATAGGTTGAGGATTCCAAGGTAGATAGTAGAGGCTTGTCTATAAATAAGAAGTCTGACACCATTCGAAAAGTTGACAAAATTGATGATTTTGTTGTCCATAATAGTTGTTGTTTTCATGCTCTTAGCTTAGTGTTGGATCAATATCAGTAGATTAATACTTCCTTGGAGCCATGGATGTACCAACCAGGTATGTTGGCTTTTGAAGTTGATGAAGGAATAAATATTACTCTTGGTGCTACACTTTGTGTTCTCTTGTTATGGATTTATTGATTGTCTTTCATGTTGTATGCTTCCTCATATCCTCTTCTCTAGTGCTTTCATAGTTAAAACGAAATACTTTACTTCGCTACTGATGTATGTGTGGTTGACGATCTATATGTATTCAATATTATTGTTAGTTCTTCATCTGTAGTATTGTTTGACGTTTGGAAATTTTATGACATGACTATAGATAGATTATCTTTCTAAATCTGGCTTATCTTTTTCTGTGATTTCTTTGTCAAAGTTAATAATTACTTGTAGGAAACCCCACTTGTTCTATGTCTCCAGAATTTGATGAGTTAAAACCAATAGACCCTTTAAAAGAAAACAGTCACTTTTCCAACTAAACCATTCTTGCATTATCGTGACCCGACTACCAAGTGCTTGGAGGCAAGGAGAGATTCACTCTCCAGTAAACCTATTCAAGAGAATTTGACCGGTACTCCAGTACCCAGTGATAACTCTCTCCCCTATTGGTGAGGCTATCAAAAATTCCTATCAACATTTGAATCTTGGTACTTCAGATCACCTCCCATGGCTTCCTCTTTTTCCATCACATGTGACTCTATCTCCATAGTATACACAATGAAGAGAAAAATAATGACAATAAATGCAAAACACTTAACCCATAAAGCGTGTGAGATCAATTGGTTAAATATTTTCAAGTACTCCCCCATATAAATGAAGAGATTTTCCCTTTTTCCAAAATAATTACCTTTTATTTCCATAATTAGCAGTGATGTCATCGATATGACACTTAGTCACATCTAATCTCATAATTTCTCTGATCTTACTATCATTTTTTATGCCACCTTTCCATGTAATCATTTCGTTACTTGTCACAACCAAGTTGGCAATATGGTCTATGACCTTGTTCTTCCCACGGTACGCATGGGAAATATGAACCTTACTAAAGGTATTTAATAAGGCCTCTGCCTCCTTAATGATAGCATGAATTGTTCACGAAGCCTTGAATTTACCAAGTAGGCATATAATAATATTACTTGAGTCTCCTTCAATCCGCAAATTTTGGCAATTATACTTTTTGGCCAGCTTGATAATTTGAAGAGCACCCATGGCCTCAACCACATGGCTAGTTTGTTTTCCCAATGGTACTTCCACAACATCCACACAATTTATGTACATATCCCTAAGAATCCCCCACAAGAATCTTGGTTAGGGTTTCCCTTAGGAGCACCATCAAAGTTGGATTTTATCCATCCTTCAAGAGGGGCCGACCAAACCAGAACTTCCTGATCACTCCTATGATTTTTCTTAGTATTAAAATTGTAAAGAAGGAAGGTTTTCAAATCATATCCTTCAGCCTCATGTATTCCTTCTTTTAGCAATATAAGATAGTTTTCCTTTATAATTCTAATGGTTTTCCTATCAATCACCCAGGACCAACTTTCTCTGTCTCTAAAAACTCTGTTATTTCGCTCTTTCAACACATTCCAGCAACCAAAGACCAAACCCTTTTAAATTCCTCATTAGCAGCTGGAAATTTCCATTGGGTAATGAAAATTTAGAGGTTCCTAGGAAAAACCCAAGATAAGTTATATCCCTTCAAGATGTGACCCCAAACCTCCTGAGCATAGGAGCATTGAAAGAAGAGGTGAAGAATAGACTCTTGATCTTCCTTACACAGGAAACATATGTTAGTGAAGTAGAAACCTCTTCTACACAAACTATCCATAGTGAGGATTTTGTTCTTCAACATCAACCAATAGAAAATTTCAATTTTTGGAGTTAATCCTTTCGTCCAACATGAAGCCTAGTAGGGAGTTTCTTCCTCTTGAGTAGTAAGGGTCAAAAAGATAGAGGAAACAATGGAATTTCCGCTCGGGTGAAGAGCCTTGATAATTTCATTAGATGTATTTTCTCTTAAAATACAAGAGTTGAGAGCCAATTGAACTTTATTAAGATTAGGTTCCATCTGATAAAACTTAACCCAACCTCCATTAGTCCAGTAATCAGAAATCATATCACCATAAGTGGATTTAATTCTCTAAACATATTATTTGTTTTGAATAAGCTTTTCAAATAGATCCTCCTGCATCCAGTTGTCTTCCCAAAATCTAATTTTTCTTCAATTTCCAAACTTCCATCTCTTCCCTTTTTCCACAACTTCCTTTCCCTCCAAGATAGATTTTCAAATGAAAGATCCATTCACAACATTTGGGGATCTAAAGAAATCTTCAACATTTTCAGAATTAACAACATAATTGCTTTTCCATATAGTGTTTAATTCTCACTCTTCTCCATACATCCTCCAGATTTGTTTGGCCAAAAGGAATCTATTTAGCCTCCTAATGTTTCTAATTCCCATACTCCCTTTCTTCTTGGGTTTACAGATCTGGTCCCATACCACCAGGGACAACCTCTTCTTTTCTTCCATTCTAGACCAGATAAATCTTTTTTTAATTCTTTCTAGAGTCTCAGCAAGCTTACCTGGAATTTTAAACATGCTCGGATCATAAATATGAAGGTTTTGAAGGAAGCTCCTAAGAAGGAGTACCTTACTTGCTTGAATAAGAAGGTTCCCTTTTCAACCATCTAGCTTATTATTGAATTTACCAATCAAGGAATTCCCAAAAGATTCTGGGGGTTTAGGGCCCAGAGTCAACCCCAAATAAGTGTTAGGGAAAGCAAAAATAGAACAACCAATAACTCTTGAAATCTGAGTTGCCTCTCAACAGGGGTATTAATGAAGAAAAGAGAGGTTTTATCCCAGTTAATAATTTTACCTGAAGCATTAGAATACAATTTCAGGGCGGTTTTTATATTTCTGGCCTCTTTAATAGTGGCAGTCCCATGAGAATGGTGTCATCAACAAATTTCTCATAAGAGAAAGGATGATCAAGAGAGGAGGGTTGCAAACCTTGAATAACCCCTGAAATGTTGAGGGAGAGGAAATATCTACCAAGGCATTAAGCCATAATGAAAAAAAGAATGGGAGAGATAGGATCTCCTTGCCTCATCCCTTGAGATGGTCTAAAGAAGTTGGATGATGCCCCATTGACCAACACAACAACATAAGAAGTGGTTATGAGTTGGTTTATCAGCTAAATAACCCTGGTGCTAAATCCAAAATCCTTTAGAACCTTAGGCATGAACCCCCAATCAACTCTATCATAGGCTTTTGATAGATCCATTTTCTTTAGAAAACATTTCCTAGAAGAATTCAACAAAGAGTGAATGTTTTCATGAACCACAATGATAGAATTCAGGATCTGCCTACGCAGGACAAACCCATTTTGCTAAGGATAAATGAGACCCAACAAAAGTTTCAAGATTCTTGAAATAAGAACTCTCAAAATAATTTTGTATAAGAAGTTGCATAAGCTAACAGGCCTAAAAGACTCAACCATGCCAACTCTCGCCTTCTCGAGGACTAGAACAATGAAGGTTGCATTTATTTCTTTAAAGATACTTCTAGCTCTAAAGAACTCCTTGACAACATCAGACACATCCTTCCCAAAAATGTTCCACATCCTCTGAAACACCACCTTAGGGAACCCATCAGGTCCAGGCACCTTGTCTCATTTAGAAGTAAAGACAACCTCCCTGATTTATTTGCAGGAAAAGATAGCCTCCAGAGAATTATGGTCTTGAGAGACCACAGAAGGAATGGTGGAAATTAGCACTTCCTGGTTTTCCATGTTCAAGGTGGGGTCAGAAAAGAGAAGGGAAGAAAAGAATCCTTGTATTTCCTTGGTTATGTCATCATCCTTCATGATTTTACCTTTATCAGTAGCAAGGGAAGAAATCTTATTAGCTGCCTTGTGTTTCATAGTAGTCATGTGAAATAATTTTATGTTTTTGTCTCCCTCTTTTAGCCAAATGGCTCTAGATCACTACCTCCAATAGATTTCCTCCAAAGTGACAATGTCATGATACTTTATCAAAACCTCATTCTCTCTATCCATCATCTCAGGGGAGTATCCTTCTTGTTGAATACGGTCTTGGATTTCCTTAAGCTCCTGTTGGATTTTATCCTTTTTTGTTGAAAACATGTCCAAAAGACTCTCTGTTCCATTTCTTGAAACAATCCTTAACATTCCTAAGTTTCTTAGCAACTCTGTACATAGGGATGCCATCCACTTTTATGTTCCACCAATTATGGAATAAGTGATCAACATTAGGGTGAGATAGCCACATCTTTTTAAATCTAAAAGGCAAATTCCTCCTTCCAGAGAAAGGATCCGCCACAAAGACTAAGGGAAAATGATCTAAACCAACTTTTGAAAAAGAGGAAAGAGAACAAAAGATACCATTGCATCCAGTCATGAAAGATCAATGCCCTGTCGAGCCTAACTTGAATCAGGTCCGCCCCTGCTCTTCTATTTGGCAAGGTAAAATTAATCCCTTGGAGGTCCATATCTATAAGGGCTTGTTGATTTTTACATTCCATAAGGTCCAATCTACCATCCATCTGGTTCTAAGTCACTCCAAACTTTTCATAGTCCTTAAGAGGAGTATTGAAATCATCCATAAGAAGCCAGTTGACCCCAGCAAAAGAGTTCCTTCTTTGAGCTATCTTATCCCATAATTTCTTCCTATGGTTTTTGTTATTAGGGGCATAAATATTAGATAGGACCCAAGAGAAATCATCCCTTATATGGTAGAGCTTCACAGAAAAAAAAATCAACATCTATCATCACAGTTTGACCATCAATATACTTAGCATTCCAATATATAACAATACCTCAAGAAGCACCCTTTGAGATACTTCCCACAACTCCACAATTCTTAGCATTTTTGATATTTTCTACCTTCTCCTTATCCATTTTAGTTTCTTGGATTAAAACAACATCAAATTTATGATCTATAACCATATTCCTTAGAATATACTATTTATGCAGGTTATTAAGCCCCCTAATATTCCATGATACGATCTTCATTTCTTAGGAGTAAAATCATGGATGGTCACCTACTTCCCATTCACTATATTTTGCATACTTTCCAACTCCTTCATTCATCTTTCTCATCTTCTTCCATGTGATCTCTTTGAGGATCCCACATCCTCTTTGACTCTTCCCCTAGTAGCCATTCCAGGGGTACTTGTGGAGGATGAGGTGTTATCTTTTTCCTTTCTTCCTCTGTTCTTCTGTGAATATCCTTCCAGATCTTCCAATATTTTGTTCCCTATGCCATATTTCTTCTGAATGGTCATAGGAGTGTCCTCCTCTAGGAAGGAATATTTTACTATCTCTGCTCCCTCCATCATTGAGGATAGACTTAGATAATCATTACCTAGTATTATACATTCTTGAGAATCTATGAAAGGCCCCCAAAAGCTTGATTTGGGTCCATGGAGTCTTCCACGCGTGAGGGTAGTATTGGAGGTTCATCTTGAACTGATTCATAATCCTTTATCTCCACTCCCTCCATTTTTTATGTTTCCTCATATTCCTTGTCTGGATCTGCCCCTTCTTCAACTGGTTCTTCTCTACTTCCATCAAATTTCCCTTCCAGCACCTTCTGAGAGGTTAACATTTCTTCCTCCTGCTGGATGGGGCTTGAGTCTAGACTTTCTTCATCCCTATTGCTTATTTTTCCCCAAAATTTTCCATTTCATTACCTCCTTCCCCATTCGCAATTTGGTATTCTCCTTTATTTTCCTTAGGTTGCTCATTCGAAATTGGCCCCTCCTCAGAGACTTTCCCTACTTCTTGCGGTTTCCTTCATTTTGTCACAGTATTTGAAGCTAGTTTTGGTTTTCAGTACTGTTGGATTTCTGGAGCCTTATTTCTAGCTGCCTGCTTGTTTTTTTGCTGCCCCTTCTTTGGACAAATTTTTGCATAGTGGTCAGATTTCTTACAGTAAAACATGCGAAGGGCAAAGCTTCAAACTCCACTTCTTGACTCCATTTCCCCAGTTTAGAAACAATATCTATTTTCTCAGGGAGATCAGTAAACTGATGAATATTAACACAGACTCAGGCAAACACAAGTATGGATTTTGTAGCATTCATGGGGTCTATAGACAATAGTTCACCAGAGGAAGAAGCCAAACCCTTCAAGACATCTTAATTCCATAACTCCAGAAGAATACCCAGAAAATGAACCCAGACCAGAGCCGAGAGAAAGAAGGAATCAGTGAAATCCTTTTTTGGCTCACATTTTTTAAATGCTAGAGCTCGTTCCTCAAACATCCAAGGGCCTACACATAGGAAAAACTCAAGATCTTCTTTGTTTGAGAAGATAAACAATAGAATGCTCTTCAAAAGAGTCGCTATATCCACTTGACCCTTACGTTTCCATTTCCTTTTGATCATAGATCTAACTACTTCAATATTCATTCTCGATCCAAGAAATTTCTCTACTAAGGTAATCCCGATAGCTGAAATAGAGTGATCAATCAAATGATCAATGATAAAGAACGTGAACTCACCTTTTAAGCGGTCAGACTTCGCAGTGACCGAAGGGAAGGAGGATTTTCTAGTTGGCTTAATTCTGAACAACGATGACCATTGCTTCAGAATATCCTTTCTATCCTTCCCATCATATGTCCCACTTGGGTCCTCCTTGCCTAAACTGCTCAGTTCAATGGGGAAGCAACCACCCTGTGGGTCCCTATTCAAATTTCACTCCTTTGAATCATCCCTTCAATCTCCATTGCACATACCCTATTTAGGGATCTACCTCCCGCCCAGACAGGACCCGTGCTTGCCTCCGATGGGTTTCCTGCCTCCACTGGATTTCCCGCTCATTGCCTCCATTTATCTACATTTTAAAAAGAAGATTTATTTTGGTATTTTTCCATCCACACCGTATATTACAAGGCATAAAATTTGGAATTATATGTCAAATTTAATTCTATATATTCAATAAACAAGTTACCAAAATTTACCCCTTTAAGAATCAGTATAGAAAATATCTCACTCCTGAGTTATCAATTTTACAATCATGACCAATTTTACAATCATGACATTCTAATTGGTTGTGTTTAGTGAGTACATTCAGCTTGTTCTAGTCTTTGGATTCATTAGATTTATATATCTTTAAAAAAAAACTCTTCTTGTAGTGGTAAGGGATGTTGATGCACTGCCAAAATGAAGATTGACAGTGCAACTAGAAGTAAACTCTATTATTTGGCGTGTTATGAGAAACCTCTTTAAAACAGTTTCCATTAATATTAGATTCATTTATAGATGGGAGAATTGAATAAAAGAATATCCTACACCAAGAATACCATCAACACTCTTCCCTCAAAGATAGAAAGGCGTACTTAATCCTCTCAATTTGCATGTGCTACATGACAAATTACATCTCCATGATAGGCATTGATTACTCCCCAAAAGGAATTTTTTATGATAGACAATACTTCACATGAAATACTAGTATTTAGTTGATAGGCTATGGTGTGGGAGGTTTCAAACTCTAGAATTTATTTCTCAAAAATTGTAGGACACGAGAATTTATCTCACGCTAAATATATTTTTGCAGTTGTCAAAAAAAAGTTTTATGATTTTGATTTGAGTTTTACACCCTTTGTTATTTCTTTCCATTTTATTGCATTACTCTTAATTGTCTTCCTTGTTGCATCTTCATTATCCACTAAACTATTCATTACACTGAAATTTGTCCCTACCTGCCCCTTTGCACATCTTTACCTTATACTTAGCTTCTTCCACTATAAACTTCTTGTTAAACAATTGCTTGACATTGACCAACCAATAGCTAAATGACACATTGCTGGAGGACACAAGTAGCTTCGGTTCCTTGCTAGAGGGCTTGAAGGAGGAGGAATAGTTTGTCAGTGCACTCAATGGAAAACCTATTTTATCATTTGGCTATGAATATTTTATTGTACATTGTGAAGGAATTCCTTCTAGAAAGGAGTTGATTATCAGTGTGTAATTAAAGCCCCAACTGCTTGGTGAGAATGAATCATGTAGTTTGTGGTAGGGCGCTTTCAATTTTCAATATTGTAGCCTCTCAAATAGAAGTTTCTAAGCTCGCCTTTCTTAGAAACTATATTTTTCCAATTGGGATTTGAAAATCCAATTTTTAATATGGATTCATGAGAAATTGTGTTATCCATATTGGTTACTGGATAATCTTCTAACTTATTTTCCCTTGTTTTGTTCTATTTCCCTGATTAATCATGTTATTTTCATCTGTGTTGCTAAGAGCCTAAGATATTCTGTTGTCAAAACTAGGTGGTTGAAGAATCATCTTTGTTGTTGGGGTGGTGAGAAATCAATCTGGTTTCTAGGTTTCCTCTTTCAGTTTGATCTGTCTTTTCAGGAAATATTGTTGTTCTAATTTGAAAGTCTGAGAAGTTGTGTTCTCCAAATTTGGGTTATGAAGAATCTTTCCTTTGGATTTGGGTTGGTGAGGATATTGTTGTTTTCCCTTTAAGATTTATTCTACCTTTTTAAGAAATCTTGTTTCAATCATCTAGGTTACTGAGAAATCATGTTGCTTCAATTTGGTTGTTGAAGATTCATATATCTGGTTTTGGGTTATTAAGTCACGTTGATGTGTCCCCCTTTTTATTTATTATTTTGAAACTTGTTTCCAATTAAGATGATTGAAGATTTGAAACATCTTTTTTTTTTACTTTGGATTGAAACATTAAGAATTCCTACTCTACTATACATTGGGTCTTCACAAACAGGTGAAAAGATGAGGTTTTAGGGGTTGAACTCAAAGTTTTCTTATAGTTGTTTTGTACACTTTGTGATGAAACTCCCCATGGTCTTAGGGGTTGACCAAAAAGTATGTGTACAATTTTTCTATACACTTTTTTTTGATATACATTTGAGAAACCAATTCGATGAATACTGTCATGTCTAGAGCTCTTTGCATGCATATGGATACCTTGTTTTTAAGGCTTCCATGAGTTTATTTTCCCAAGTGCATTCTTGGTGAGGCCATATTGTTTGGAGTCTCATGGCTAGTCCTTGACCTCCACCATGAAACTCAAGAGGTGTATAAATTAGAGCTTCATTTTAGGGAGCATAAAAGTTGTCATTTATATGGTAGGAATGTTGGAAACATATTTTACCAGTCGAGGACTAACTACTTGTTATGTTCATCCTATCCCACCTATTTCACAAACGTCCAAGCTATGAGAATGAAAAATTATCAAAATGAAAAGCTCAGAATTATCAATTTGTTCTGCATCAACACTTCCTATTTCTACCTATTATAATCTAAATTTCTTGGGGATCCCAAAAATTATCACGGTTCTAAAAATGACTATGTTCAGCGGTCATTTGCAGAACACCCAGGTTAAAATTTTTGCAATGTCTATTCTTGGCATGTTACTTGGTAAGACCTATAGAAAGTTAAAAGGCTTGCATTCAATTTACAAATTTTCACGTCATACTTCCTTAGGTAAAATATATGCCAAGGAAAATAACTCTAAATAACTTGGGGCTCGTTAAAAACTTTCCAGAAACTTGTAAGTTATATGAAAACTTCTATAATTGGTTCATTATCAATTTTTAAATATATTGTGCTTGTTTTGTTTGTTGATACTTTTCCAAAGCATGACTCAGTTGTTCTGATTAAGTAAAAGCAGGTTTTACAAGGACCTGAAACCTTTACAAAAAACAAATAGTTCAACAGGTTTTACAAGGACCTGCAACCTAGAGTTTAAAGAAAGATAAATGGTATAAAATAGAAACAGCTATGCCTAAGCACCATAAACAGGAGGAATAGAAAAACAATGAACCGAACAAAAAAAGTCCCAGAGAAACAGCAGAAGAAAACAGGGACAGCAAAAAACCCAACCAGGATAGCAACTACATATCCTTTACCAACTCCTCAGCTTCGAGGACCATGATTTGCATGTTGTTGACCGAAGTTTTAAAATCCTCTATTTCTTTGTCCTCCTTAGGACTCTTTTTCTTGGCACTAGCTCTGGTGCGCAATCCCAGTCCCGTATTCTCCACTATACTGCTGTCTTTATCCTTGTTGATCCTTTCCAGTTTGTCCATAAGAATTTGCGCGTGACCACAGTAAGCTTTTAGGCTTATGAGACATTGTTCCCCTATTTTTTTAACTGATGCCTCTAGTATTTTAACTTTTTTATTCAGACTCTTAATTTCTTCCTCCTTGTTATCCTTTTCCATCATGTCTTTAACATGTTTGATTTGTTTCTCCATGGTTTCCACCTTGTTAGCATACTCAGCCTGAGCTTCCGAGTTGCCAACAACTTCTTTCATTTCCTTCAAACACTCTGCCACAGGTTTTTCCCCAATGCCCATTCTGTTGAGAATTTTCATATCCTCCTGTGTTTTCTCAACTTGGTTTTTCAAAATAACCTGATCATTAAACATTTTATTAATCAAACCAAAAAAACCCTCTATTATACCTTCGTTGTCTTTCTTATTATTATCCCCTTTTTCCAGATTGTCGGGATATTCCTTGAACCCAGAATCAACAGCTTTATTTTGGTCCAAATAATCTTCCCCCTTCTGAGTGTCAATCTTCAGCTCCCTTGTTTTGATCATAGTCTCCTCTTTTTCATTATCTCTGTTATCTCTTTCCTTAGTCTTCCTCTTTTCAGGGGTAATGTCTTCCTCGTCAGAGGTAAGAACAATTCTTTTCCTACTGGTGTTATTTTTTCTGCACATATCCTTCCCCTCAACTCTTTTTCCTTTTTTTACCCTCCTTTTTAATAATTTCGTTGTCTGTCTCAGTATCTAAATCCCCAATCTGGGTATTCTTCTGTTTCTTCTTTTTACTAGCAACCCCAATTTCAATTTCAGTCTCTGAATCCGCAGTTTGGGTTTTCTTCTGAGTTTTCATTTTGCCTTTTTGTTTTCTGCTATCTACCTCCCATTCCTCATCACTATCCTCAGTTTCCGATCCTTCAAGGCTAGATTTCTTCTTCTTTTTTGGAATACCCCTTTTGTTATTTTTAGGAGTAAAGAAGTCTCTTGCCTCTCCTTCACTTTCAATATTTTCTTCAAACATACTGTACTCCTCATCCCCTTCTGTTTCTTCCGCATCCTTTAATATCTTCTTCTCTACTGACCTTACCAATTTTTTAGCTTTCAACACCTCATAAACCATCAGCATAAGTCCTTGGTGAGAAGCATGGTCCCCCTTGGGATCTTTCTGATAACTAGTGATAGTAGCTTCTAACGAACTGAGCAAGTAGTAAGGTAAGCTAATTTTAACCTTATGTCTAAAATGATTTAACAGCATAAAATGGTGCCCAGTCGCTCTAGTAAATCTACCATCCAGCGTGATATAGCTAATGATGATATACAGAACATACCTCCATGGTCTGGAAATGCGCTTAGGGTTATGGTAAAAGGTGTCAATCCTCACCAGTCTGTTCCTCTCTTTTTCGTTAACCGAAAAAGTCTCCCAGGCTTTGTAAGAAATCAACCTGTCACGGTAAAACTTAATACCCTTCGTCCCCATTCCTGTGGATTCAGCAACAACATCCTTTGTTACTTCCATATACTCATCATCAACTAAAATCTTGCCCTCCTTCCAAGTTTTCTCGAAAATCCTAGTAATATTAGGATTTCCACCATGAAGCCGCTCCAAATAAATAGCAAGGCCTCCCTCTTTCACAATCTTCCACACTTCCTCATTTTTCTTCCACTTACTACAGTTAATTGGTTCAATTCTCTTCTTATTACCTCCCATCTTTTCTCTGTAATTTCTGTGATTTTTGTTCTTGATGCTACAGATAAAGCCAGAATGAGCTTTTCGATAACCAAAAATGACCCATAAAGCGTGCCATCTCCAACTTAAAATCATTGCCTTATACTTCCGCCTTTGAAGGTCATTATGACACATCACCTGAGTATAATTGGTATTAAAATAACTTTCCATTAATGATGACTTTCTGACGACTCCTCCGGTGCTCGTCCTCGAGCATTAATTTAACTTCAATTGGCATATTGTTTCCATCATTCCACTGATCCACCTCATCACTTTTGCAAGCGTGATTTTCCGCCCAGTCAGCAACGCCATTGGCTTTGCGATAATTATGAGTTATTATGCAACACTCAAAAGATTTAATTATCTCTCTGGCTTTTTGAATAGTATTGTATATTGTCCACGACGCGGGAAACTCATTATTTAAACAATTTATAATGTTAAGAGAATCCCCTTCGACCCAGACTTTAGTACATCCTTTCTCTTTAGCAAGATTAACACCTTGAAGAGCCACGCAAGCTTCTACAATATGATTAGTTTGATGACCAATAGGAATAGTTTTCATGCCAATACACACACCATTTTCATTTCTGATAACAATTCCATAACCAGCCACCCCTAGGTTGCCCTTAGAGGCCCCATCAAAATTAACTTTCTGCCAAGCCTTAGGAGGACAGTCCCATCTAGCATCTTCTCTTTTTCCCTTTGTAATCTTATTGTTAGGTTTACCACACAAATTCCAATTTTTAAGCACTGATAAGTCATTCTCCTGTTTTGATTCTACAATTTCATCCTGAAGCGTAACATTCTCTCTTATACCTCTTTTAATCTTGTAGAAGACTTCCTTTTCCTTGGTACTTTTGTCCCTAAAAAGTCTATCATTTCTTTCCCTCCAAACCCCCCAACAGAC
>MU226501.1:249296-270723 GCA_018584345.1 Thuja plicata | reverse complement strand
CTGCTGACTTCTTTAGTTTTTCTCCCTACTGGAATCCATTTCTGAGTTTTTTTCTGGATTACTTTCTCCGGACATTTCTTTGCCCAGTGACCCGCCTTTTTGCAATGGAAACACGCAAAGGGTATAGATTCATATTCTATAGTTTGTTCCCACATGCCCAACTTAGATTTAATACTTATTTTTTCTGGCATATCCTTATTCTGCATTATCCCAACACAGATACGAGCATAGGTTAACCTCCGTCTCGCCGCTGTCACATTGTCTATCGACAAAAGTTCTCCAAATGAGTTAGCTATCCCAACAAATATATCTTCCAGCCAATATTCCAGAGGCAGTCCATGTAGCTTTATCCAAACCGGAACCTGTCGAATGGTATCCTCCTCGAAGACAAGATTCGGACTCCATTTTTGAAGAATAAGAGTATTTTTCCCAATCAACCATGGCCCGCTGCATAGAATATTCATTCTATCTTCTTCACAAGAGAAGAAGAATGACATACATCCCTTAGCCATCGCTACCACCTCTACTTGTTCTTTCAGAGCCCATTTTCGGGACACAAAATCCCTAACCACTTCGATGTTAGGTCTTACTCCTAAAAATCTACCAACCAGCGAATTTTTCATCCTTGCTATAGAAAAATCAATGGTCTGGTCTGGGATTTCAATAGAAAATCTTCCTTGAGAAGGTATAGAAACGTTCTTCACCAGAGGTAAAGAAGATTTACCTATTGGTTTGATGCCAAAAAGGGACGCCCATTTCCTCTGTTGCCCCAGCCCAACTCTCGATCTGGGACCCCCTCCTGGGTCCTCTGGTGGCAACTGTCCCGCATCAGGATCCCATCCTGTGATCTCGTTGACCTTTCCATCGTCCCGCTTGCTGCGCTCAGAGGATCCTGCCTCCTCCTGAATACTCCCACCCAAATTCAAAGTTGAATCCAGACGCTTCCGCTCCCGCTCCCTTTCCATCGAGTTATGACTCAGTTGTTGATCCTCCAGCTTGTAAAATTTTCACCAATTTCAACTAATGTCACAATCGGTATGCATAAAATTTTAGATGTTTTAGAATAAGTTATTGCTTGTGTCTTTGAAGAAATAGATAGTTATAGTGTTTCCAGACTCTGATTCTTGTTAATTTTATAGTTTGTGGGTAAAACAATGTATATTGAGGATCATCCTAAGAAAGAGAACAAATAAGACATAATGGAGAACTTGAAACTTTATTGAACGTAGTATAGGAAACATGTTTTTATCTTTTTCCTGTGTAGAACAAATTTTTGTTGGAAAGACAAGCTCCAGTGATCAAAATCTCATTGCTCTATGTGAACATCTGTAATGTCCCTTTTTAATTAATTAGCTTATATGGACCCTATCCTTGTTTTCTTTATAAAGATATAAAATATTAGATGGTTGATCCTTTGGCCTTCACACTATGCAATTTGTTATGACAATTTTTTCACTACTCAAACATTTGATGGGAAAAGGTAATAAGATAATAAGTTAGAAAGTGCTCCAAATTTAGGTCCCATCTGAAACACACCTTTTAAATGTCATGAAAATTAATTATGGACAAAATAGTGTGGAAAAATTATGATCATGAATTCCTTTTCTTTCAATTGCAGGAAGTATAGTAATGTAAAAGAAATAGCACTGTAGCAGGTGGTAAGGAGCATAAACAAGTGGGCACAGCCACTAGCCAAGCCAGAAATCATTAGTTGATGCTCACACTTAAATAAGAAACAGAGTTGAGCCTATTATTTAATAAAATCCATAATCTAAACCATCAATTCATTCCCTAAATCTATCTCAGCCTTGTCTTCATGTAGCTCATGGAGATGGTTTGGATTATTTAGTCACCTAGGATAGGACTTCTAGAGAGATGAAACTTTAAGCTAGTATGTTATTATTCATCTTTCAATGCATGAGCACTGTTGTGTGTACACGTGACAAGAAATTTAAGTTGGCAAGGTTTTTAGCTAGCATTACAACTTGAGTTATGAATGAGATGGTTTGGAGTGCTTTCAAAATCAAATCCTTAGATATTAGTTATCATTATTTTTAACATGAGAAGAATATTATTAGGTGATGAAATGGGGTAAAATGAATTAGATGACATATGATCTATAGCATTGGTCTCAATTTCACTTGACTTGTCACAAGTGATATCATATGCAAAGTTTGGACTGTAGGAGTTTGTTTACCAGACAACTTGTCAATCATATCTAATTAAATTATAGTAACATTGACCATAATAATCAAGTCTTACAAATAAGATAACATCATAGATATCACAATGAATGCATACATGGTGTGGATGTGAAATTAGAACATTGGCAAAAGTTAATCCATTCAAACACAAATAACTCAATCCAAATAAACCAAATACTTTAGTTAGAGCGAATGAAAGCATAAAACAAGATGCAAATACAAGACTTGACACAAGAATTTTACTTTCATGATGTCTGAGTTATACTCCTTGATGTGGGTATGTGCACCAAGTTGTGAACCAAAAAGGGGGGTATAAGTGGACATATTTTTTCTGAAATTGGGTAAACCTGAACTTGGAACAGATGTTTGAGGGTCATGCACTCAAAATAAGATGTGTAAAAAACAAAAATTGTATTACTCTGAATCTAGTTTCTAAAATACTAATTTTAAAAAAAAATGATAAGATTAAGAGGGTCAAACCTCGCGCGCATGAAATCCTGATCCTGATTTTTTCAAAATAACATAACATAGTTGTTTTCGTGCGCTGTACAAAAGATATAGTTATATTCAATATTTTTCAAATCTATTTTGGTAAGATGATAGGTAAGAGTGAGATCTAGAATCTGTGTATTTTTTTATAATTTTCCGATGAGTATTTTTTTTTGTGATTTTTTGAAGTGACCGCATCCTGAAATTTTGGTACCTGTTCGTGCGCTAGGAATAACTTGCATCAAAATAATAAAAAATGAAATTTTTTTTTTTAAAAAAGTGTATAGAATCAACTTTAGAACAATAATATGTAATTTATCTGTAATTTGGTTAAGTGTATCAAAAGTTATTAAAAATATGGTAGACATATGTCTGCGAGGACTGTCAAGACACTGGTAAAGAAAATTAAAGTTTACTATGCTAATGTTGTCCAAAAATAGAAAAATTTATATGGTTAGAAAGCTAAGAAGACGTATGATATTATGGTGAAAAGTATAGAGCTACCCTGTTGAAAATTGCAAACTTGATGAAGATAAAGTCAAGAATTCATCTTAGAAGATGAAAAAACATCTAAAAGAACAAAAATGGAGGGAAAATGAGCCTCCAAGCCTCTTCCCAAGCCATAACCCGATCGGGTTTCTAAATTTCAAATAACCTGATTGGGTTCTTAAAATAAAAAAGTATGTTTTCAACTCCTCCATAACCCGATCGGGTTCTGCAGATTAAAATGCACAATTTTCACTTCTTCAAAACCCGATCGGGTTATGAAGAAGTAAAAATTATGCATTTTACTCTCTCTCTCTCTCTCTCTCTCCTTCCTTCTCTCCCTCTCTCTCTCAATCCCTCCTCCCCCTCTCTCCCTACCCTCTCCGCTCTCTCACTCTCTCATTCTCTCAAACTCTCTTTGTCAATCCTCCTTTGTTCTTAGTTTTTTAGAACCCGATCGAGTTCTGAGGAATTAGGAACATTGAGCCTTTGTGTTCTCATAACCTGATCAGATTCTGAGGAAAGAGGAATGATCTCTCTCTCTCTCTCTCTCTCTCTCTCTCTCTCTCTCTCCTCCTTTGTTCTTATTTTTTCAAAACCCGATCAGGTTCTGAGGAATTAGGAGCATTGAGCCTTTATGTTCACACAACCCGATCAGGTTCTTAAGTTCTCAGAACCTGAGTTGAATTAGGAACGTTGCTTGCTTCAATGGTCTTAAAACAATCTTTGAAAGTTGTCCCGAGGTCCCACTACTATTTTTCTGTTTTTTTGCGCCACTAATAGACAATCTGCACTTTTTTGCATGTTTTTTGTTCGCAATTATTGAATTTTGTTGTTTATTGGTGTTTTCAATGTTATTTTACCATTGTAAGTTCTCATTTCAAGAAAATGATTGATTTGTTCTTATTTTTCTGGATTTGATGTTCACATGTTATTCTATGTTCATGATATTATTCGTAGGGTCCATTCAATATGAAGAATGGGAAAGAACAAAAGAGGAACAATTGAACAATGAGAGACAGAAAAGGAAATACAATGGGAGTGCATGAGGAGAATTTGAAAAGGTACATCATCAAATGCATGCAATGTAAGTGATGAAAATGAAAATGTTAATGTTAATGTGACAAATGCACCATTTCAATTTAATGTCATTAATGAACAAAATGCACAAATGAAAATGAAAATGTTCAACATACACCAATTGAAATGATGGGGATAAATACACCTAATTCATCTAATGAAAATGTAGAGCATACAATTGTATTAACATATCCTAGAATAATTCGTAGAAAACCAAAGTTTCTAATTGACATTGATGAAAATATTTTGAGGCCAATGCATGATAAAATGTTAGAAAGAAATTGTAGAATAATTGTTAAAAATATTTGGAATAACTATTTTGAAAAATTAAATCAAAGTGGAAGATGTCAATTAGTTGTTGAAATGATTAAGAATCTGAAATTTAGAGAGACAATGAGAATTGTAGGGTCGAGAACATCTGAAAATAGTACTAAGAGAACCATTGTGAGAAATCTATTCGATGCATACCAATCCATTGGTTTAAAATCATGTAGTAAAGATGCTAATGTTACTCGACGTGTCCTCGCATCAACTATAATGGGAAAGGAAATGAAAAAATATCATATAGTAAGCAAAACAATCAAGTCATTAAGGATAGGTAGATCAACATTACAGAGAGCCTTACACAGACGAGACAAAATTGAGGATCAAAACACTAATTCTCTTTGGTCATTCTCAGGTTAGAATCCCACGCAAGGACAATGTTGTTGTCGATGCATTAAGAACATTAATTGAAAAGTTTTGGCATGAAAACACAAGGGTTTCACCCAACCAAAGAGACGTTGTTAGGAGGAGAATCAGATCTACAAATCGTATGCCACATCCAAAACACTTGTTGGATATGACACAAACATAATTTTATGAAAGAGTCCTACAAAGATTTCCTCAAATTAAAATTAGTCAAAGATTTTTTGAAATGACAAAACCCTTTTACGTCAAGATTAATCATGCGTGCACCACATGTTGTTGTAGGGTAAATATGAATTTTCCATGCATTATGATATATATCATCATTTTTGTTGTACTTTGCACACTAACACTATTTTTTAGTAATGTGGTCTTCAAGCACCTCCTACGTCATCAAGAGATTTTATGTCAAGTGTATTATGCAATATAGATGATGGTTGCATTTATTATAAGATGATGTGTTTGAATGGATCTTGTAGTGCATGTGGTGGTATGAGAAAGTTGCAGATATGTCACCTTCTAGAGAGCACAAATGAGATAAGAAATACACTAGTTTCTTTTGGAAAATACAAGACAGTAAATTATGGTCTAAAAGATGGAAAAGAACTTAAGAGGTGTGAGTTAGTGAAAAATGATATATGCGTAGCTGATTTTATGAAGATATTTAAAGAGAAACTAGTTTATGAGTAAATAAGTCACTCACATAGAGCTAGGTGGTTGGATGAGAAATTCAAGATATGTAAGGACACTTTTCCCCTTGGTACTATTGTCTCCATTGTTGATTTTGTTGAGAATTATACACTTAAACCTCAGAATGAAGTGCAAGCATTATATTTCCATTCTATACAAGTGATGATATTTGTACATATAGCATCCTTTCATGCACATGATAGCACAAATGCAGATAGAAAGGTTTTAAGAGAGTATCACTTCTACATCAGTGATGATCACACACATTCATCAGAGTTTGTGCAAGGTTGCTTCAAAGTTTTCTACGAGAATTTAAGGGAAAGATGTATTGAGTAAAACCAACACATAATATGGTTAGACCATTGCACCTCACAATTCAAGAATGCAAGGATGTTCTATTGGTTGAGTAGGATGCATGTGACAAGTGGCATTCAACATTTTTGGAATTTCACTGAGGTGGGGCATGAAAAAGGAAAGCATGATGGTACGGGTGCATGTGTAAAAATATATCTTTCCATAGAGGAATTGAAGTACGAAGGTGGTGCAGAGTTAATAGATGCAGAAACAATTGTGTGATGGTGTAACTCTACGATGGGACCAGGTAATAAAGGTAAGTATATGGTTAATAGATTTTTTTGGTAGATAGGTGAGTCTAACATTGAAAACTATCTAGATTGTTGTACACTTACATGATCAAGTGACATACACTCATTTAGAAGTTCAAATGCAGCATCATTGGGTATTTATACTAGATTAATGACATGTTTTTGCTTGTCTTATATGAATTTTGCGTGGGAGGAATGTGAATCAAAAGAGTGGGTTAACGAATAGTCTTATAGACCTTTTCAACCACTTGATACATATCAACTTCCTAGAGCACTACAATTGAGCTAGTTTGAAGCATCAATGGATTTTGATCACATATCTAACCTAGTTGAACTAGGTAATTTGTCAATTTATTCTTCATTTTGAGATGAACTCTATTGAACCTACTTGAAATCATTTTATTAGGTGGTTAAGTGTTTATGGTGTTAACTTATCCCTCTATAAATTGCAGGTCATGAATATGCAGTTGTTGCAGATGAGAACAATGAGGAAGGGACTGATTACTTTTTGTATCGTTGTATTGAGGGAAAAAAGAAATTGACAACTAAAGTCATGATGGTTTGCAAGTGAAAAAAGTTATCCCCTAGCATTTACTCGACCAACTGGAGTTGATGGAGTTGACGGTTTGGTCCTATGATGAAAGGTTTGAAAGATGCACCATTGGGCAAAAATGCAACTTTTTGCACCAACTGAGATCAGGTCGCCAAATGGAATCCGAGTAGAATCTCCCTGAACTGAGCCACATATTTGTAGGCCTTCCCAAGATGGTACTTTTTCACTTCATAGATCTCTGATATCTCTCACGAGGTTCGAGATATGGCTCTCCAAAAATTGCTGCCCAATTTGGCTTAGTGCACCTTGGGAACACTTTGGTCCAACTTGCGACAGAACGTTCTTGATGCTTTGCAAGAAAAAAAGGTCTCCCCTAGCATTTACGTGGCCAACTGGAGCTGATGAAGCTGACAGTTTGGTCCCATGCTTTGTTTGAAATATGCACCATTGAGCAACTTTCAACTGAGCAACAATACTACTTTTTGCACCAACCGAGATCAGGTCGCCAAATGGAATCCAAGTCGGATCTCCCAAAACTGAGCCATGTTCTTGTAGGCCTTCCCAAGATGGTCCTTGTGCACTTCATGGATCTTTGATATCTCTCACGAGGTCTAAGATATGGCTCTCCAAAAATCACTACCCAATTTGGCTTAGTGCACCTTGGGAACACTTGGGTTTGACTTGCGCCGGAATGTTCTTGTTGTGGGTCCACAACACACACCCCAATTTTGGTCCTCTGACCATGGGGACCTCCTATTTTTTATTTTTTTTTGCCTTTTTCCTTTTTTGTCTTGTCTGCCCCCTTTAGTCCTCGCTCGGCTAGTCTCAGAAGAATGGGTGTCAGCATGATAAAACAAGGAAAACACCCTTTTTTGGCCTTTCGGCCCTTTCAGCATTTTAGAGGACCATCGTACTCTAAAATACCAAAATGGCCAAAAGGATGAAAGTTGGCCCTTTCGGTGTTTTTAGCCTCTGAAAACACTGAAAGGCTAAAGGTGTCTACCTCCATACTTTCGGTGTTTCAGACCCCAAAAATACTGAAAGTGCTGACGTAGGGCCCGCAGGTTATAAGTTGTAAAAGGGCCCTAATTTGAAGTCACTTCGCATTTTCAACTTTGAGCTCCTTGAGAGCTTGTGACTTTGCCATTTTTCCCTGATCCTTGAGATTGATCACCCCGTGCCTCCAAGCTCTATTGTGTCATCCTCCCCCACTCCTAGCTCCTGCAAGGTAGGTTTCTTCTCTTCATTGTCATGTAGTTTCATTTTCTTTTCTTCCCTCTTCGTGGTTTAGGTTTTAAGGTTTTCGCTCCTGGTGCTTGTCTGACATAGGGCGTGCAGGTTTCCCTTTCCTCTGGTCTCGTAGGGCCCTTGGTGTCTTCGTTATCTAGTAGGGAAGTCCCTCCTTGTCGAGTCGGGTCAGTTCCCTTTTGGTTTTTTGTGTTAGGGTTTTCATTTTTCAGTCACAATCTTTATCGCAGGTTTTCAACCTCTGAAAGGCCGAAAACCAGGTCAGGTTGTAGTCTTGTCATCTCAGAGATTTGGTCTTTTAGGCATTTTGGACCTCTGAAAGGCCCAAAATTCCAACAAGTTTGAACCCCCGAAATCCCGAGTCTTCGAGCATCACGATTTCAGATTTTTGGCATCCGCAAAACCTTCAGACTTTTGGATGCCAAAAGGTCCGATGAAACTTGCTCTTTAATAGTGGTTTTTCGTACTTTTGGTCTTTTTGGCCTCTGAATCTTTTTTTGGCGTCTGAAACCTGAAAGGGCCAAAAATGCAAAAAACCTACATTCCTGGCTACTTAGAGAGTTTTCTCTTTGTTTCCTTAGTTTAATCAGCTTTCTTTCAGTTTGTTCTTCAAATAAGATACTGATACTTGCATGTTTCATTACAGGAATGCCTGAGAAAAAGACTGCTTCACCCATGAAGTACCTGTATAAGGGGAACACTCCCCCTTCCAAAATTGGCAACAAGCATATTGAAATCACCGATACTGATATCGGGAATGTTGATTGGGATGAATTCCTGACAAGGTGTGCCCAACGAGTCAGGAGATCAGAGGATTGTACCTCCCTGGTATTAGCAGGACTAGTCAGCATAGCAACACACCCAGTGGCTATGTCCTCACCTGAACTTATCATGACCCTAGCAAACCATTACGACTCCAACAAAAGGGTGGTTTAGAATAAAAAAGGCCAAGTGGTATTGGATATTAGGCCAGATGTCATAGAGGATGTCTTCCACCTCCACAAAGGCGTAGATAAGTTCTATGATTTTTTCATAGAGAAGGGGAGCTTGTGGTTTAGAAAAAAAGGAGAAGAAGCTTATGAAATAGTCAATAACCACTACCTCGAGCAACCTCTCCCCAAAAATAAGCTGGATAAAATAGACTTAAGTAGAAGATACATGAAAGATGATATCAAGGCAGCCATAACAATGATAAGCCAAGTATATGGGTTACCACAATCATTCCAACTAGAGAATTGGATGATTCTCCTGATAGAAAGACTCAAGGGCCACAAATCTAGGTTCGAATAGGGAGCCATCATTAGTGACAAGTTGGATGAACAGCTGGTGGTAGTAAAACACAACCCTAAGTTTTATATGAGTACTTACGTGGTGTACCTACTAGCAGCGAGGGTAGATTACCTAGGACTCATCAAGAGAGGAAGCCTAAAGGATCCCAATGCATGGCCTCACATTGTATACCCCCAATTAAAGGAAAGGGCAAAAATGTCAGAAGATAGCCCAGACTACCAGATAGTCAATAATGCTTTCATTTTTGCAATCATCTGATCTATTAAGGGTGATTTTGCAAAAAAGATGTCAGAAGAAGCGGCTTCCAAGGTGAGGGCCATAGGTGCCTATTACATACAATTTAGAACCTTCACGTACATTCAAATAGTGGGATCAACTGTGAATCCAAACAAGTTGCCCAGATATCCATCTGACTGGATAATCATTTTGGAGATGGCCAGGCAACTTGCAGATACATATGAACACATAAAGTACAAGAAGAAGCATTGATGGGATTTTCCCATCTCATTGGGACCATATACCCTATAGGATATGAAGGTTTTTAAATCTTTGACTTTTGAATGGGACAACTGTCCCCTACAGCTTTACAAGACAGTGTGGCCTTGTTTTGACCCTATTAGCACTTACAACCACATTATTGGCAAATTCTACATTCACGAACCACACTTGGAGGATCACTGGATGAACTGTGTAGATGATCACGAGGTTAGAATCTGGGGTTATTGTAGAATGACCCTTACCTTGGAAAAGGAAGTCTTAAACACTGTTATTCCCCCAAAAGTTTGGGAGTATGACTCAGAAGAGGTTTTGGAGACCATTTACACAGATGACAAGATATATAACAGGTCCATCATGAATGCAGAGGTTGATAAGGATTAAAATGATGATATTGATTTTCGGGCAAGGCATGTGATGAGAACAACACAGGAATGGATTAAGAGGCCCTACAAGATGAGTCCAATACCCATGAAAACATTGATGGATCCACCCAAGCTAGCGGATAAATAATGTGGAGAGAAGAGTATAGTGCCGCAATACAAGAAGGCACCGCCACAGAAGCCAAGCACTGTATATAGCCATGAACATGTAGTAGAGTATGGGTCAAACCCAAGGCCCAAGGATCCTAAGACAAGAATGACCAGACAAATAGATCCTCCTACAGGGATAGCATAGGTTGCACTGGATGAAGGACCCTCTACTTCTGGACAATCTCCTCCTGCCTTTAGAAAGGGGAAGAAGGCATATAAGAGGAAGAAGGCTTCTGCATCTCTACAATTAGAAACCATATAGGAGGACCCGCAAGGAGAGGAAGAGGAAGAGGTCCCTCTAGTCAAAAGGACAAGGTCTCATAAAAGGAGAGAGAAGGAGACTAGTAGGAAACACCAAGAGGATCCTAAAGAGAAAGATAATCCCTTGGATGCTCTGGGATCAGATGAGTTCCAAATGTCAGACTTTGAGGGTCTGGAAAGTTTCTCAGACCCAGGCCAGGACATGCCAAGTTATGCAACTAGACACGAAGCAGGTGGCCCTTCTCTTTTCCAACCACAAGTAACCCTGACTCCACCTCCCACTCAATTTACCAACCCAAATCCAAATATACCTATTGTGGGAGAGAGCTCTAAAATAGATCAAGGGTTCAGGAATCAAGAAGCCACACTCACCCAAGATGTGCCTAGAAATGAGCTCACAACAGAGACCATTGTTGTTACAATGCCCCTTCACATTCCTACTCCACCAACTACTATTTCATCTCCTATTCCTACTCCACCAACTACTTTTCCACTTCCAATCCCAAATCTTCCAACACCTACTCCACCATCATCAAGCCCTTTGACTTGCCACATCCCGACGCCTGGAGGATCAACAACCGTAGAGGTTGTGCCACTTTTTAAAACTACCTTCAAGGTCATGATTGGTCTCAATGAAAAAGCCTTGGTTGGTTCCTCGAGAGAGGAAGACAAAAGCTAGGGAAAACAAGATGAGGCAATGCAATAAGGAGACAAGGCAGAAGAGGAAAGGGAAGAGGAAGAAGAACACCTAGGAGAAGGGGATGAAGGGGAATAGAGACATGAACAAGAAGAGGGGCTAGACAAAGAGGTGACTCCAGGGTCCCAAAATTTAGATTCAGTTCTTGAAGTTACCCCATATGAGTCGGTCACTACATCTAGTAGGCCTACATGGTTTACTAAAGAAATCCAGTCAAGGAGAAGAACCTATTCAGATGAGGATGAAGGGGAAAATATGGATATAGCGTCCTTAGGGCAAGCCTTTCATCAGGAAAAAATCATATTCCTATGTCACTCATGACACTAGGGGGCGCTAGAAGGAACAAGTTGCAGTCCCATCTGCCAGCATCTCTCAAGCCCAAGATGTTCTGGAAGACTATACATTTGAGGAGGTAGATTTGGGGGAACCTACCAGGGAAGGGAGAAAGACACTAGAAGCCTTAGGGGTCAAACATGCTCTCGATTTCATAAGTAAGGATGAAGAGACTATAAAAACCTTGACAAAATAGAATGAGGCCTTGTAGAGGTTCATTCACAAAATGGTTGGTCCCATTGACCCCACACTAATACATTTGGTACCAAATTGCAACGGTAGTGCCGTTACAGTTTTTCCATCACAACCTTGTCGTTGTCGCAATTGTGACGACAGACCGTCGCAATTGCGACGATGACAAGGTTGTGACGGAAAAACTGCAATGGCACTGCCATTGCAATTTGGTACCAAATGTATTAGTGCCAACTTCCCAGAGGCCTCATTACAGGCAGTGTTGGATAAAAGAAACACTCCAGACTTGCCAACAGGTTTAACCCCATCCTTCATCAAAGCAAGTATAGATTGTAAGGAATATTTTGAGCAGTACGAGGAAGGTTCCATCAGGCAAATATTCAAACCTTATAGGGTTATTCTAATAGAGGCTATAAATTTGATTGATTTGATGACGGATGAGGGTGGTCTGGAGTCTGAGACCAGCAAATGGCGAGCCACCCTCCAGGATTTATAGATCATCATAAAACAACGCTTCCAGATCCTGGTGAAGATATATGAATGTGAAGAGCTGGACAATTTTGAGACATGGATCAAGTGCATAATCAAGATAATTAGCATTTATGAAAAATGTCAAGCTTCCATACTGGATAAGAAGAAAGAGGTCCTGGAATGGGTGGAAGAAATAGATATCTTCTTCACAGGGATCAGCCTTGATTTATATCAAGATGAAGATAAGCATGTCTTACGGCCATCTAAAGAAGTGGTCCAACAATTCAGGGACATCATGGAAAGTGTAGGGACCAAGGAAGCCCTGAAACAATTATTTTTTTCAAAAGAAGAAATGACAAAGATGACAAACAACGTAGAGGAGATCCAGTTCTTTTCTTCTGAACTAACTACCTTCAAGGAGAAGAAAGAACGAAAGATCAAAAGGGTAAAAAGAAAGAAGATAAACTACGAGGAAGTTCAAGAGGTCATACAAAGGCTCCAGGTCGCATGCCCAGAAATATTCCTGAACTGACCCCTTGGACAATTGAAACATTCTGAAGAAGAAATCTCCAAGCAGCTAGATAGAATTACGCAAGGCAGAGTTTAGTATTTCGGCCTTTCAGCCTTTCGGCCCCACAAGAAGGACAGTTTTTGGCCTTCCAGCCCTCTAATTTTTTTGCCTTTCGACCTTCCAAAATTTTGGCCCTCTGGGCTTTCAGCCTTTTGTCCCTTCGGGTTTTCAGTCTTTTGGCCTTTTCGGCCTCCGACAAGTCTGAACTTCAGACCAGAGTTTTGATGATAAACACTTAGAATTTTTTCGACACTAAAAGTTTTGAAGTAGAGGTCGGGGTCCAAAAAAAAACTGGGTGTTTCCAGCAAGATCACATTTTTGCACACCAGTTGAACTCCAGATCAAATTGATGTTTAATTTGAGTTTGTTTTGAAGGGACTAAGGGTCCCCTGTCAGTCTCCAGTGCCAGAAGAGATTCCAGACAAAGATTCCAAGAAAGACTCCAAGAAACAAGAAGAAGACTCCAAGTTTTTAGAAGAAACCCTCCTTTTCTCTTTCTTCTTGGCGAGTTTGACCCTCCTTGCGTGGGCAAACTGATTGTAAATGGATTCATGGATCCATGCAAGTTATCTAGTATCAGTTATGAGTAGTTTCCTTTTCAGCAAAGTTTTAGTTTAATTTATTTTTCTCTCTGATGCCCTAAATTCAAAATTCAGAGTTGTGGATCAAATTCTATATATTGTAATCACAAATCAATGTAAAGGGTCGGATTCTTAATGCAATAAAGACATACATTTGGTGCTTCATCTGTGGTGTGTAAATTGCTTCTGCCTATGAAAAATTATTGAATGTATGCTTGCATTATTCATTATTTTCAGAGAGCCTCTTGTTTATTATGCTTCAAATTCATGTTTCTTTTAGTTGGAGTTTGTTGCTGTTTACTTTACCTTGTTGTGACGAATACGTGGAAGAGATCATATATCTGTCTCGTGGGTGCATACATCTTGGTGCCTCCATGATTTGATCAATTTTGAATATCTTGCATGATTCAATACGTCTTCTCTCCAAACATTTGCATCTGTGGGACCTAGTGAATTGTGACTTGGTCTGATTTATGCTTCGCGGTTTTACTCTAAATCTCTCCCATCATTCAATTCACAAGGAAGGGTTTATAATGGTTTATGTCTATAGGACTTCATTTTCATTCATTTTCTTATTTCTCATTACTCTACTCTCTACTCTCTTCCGTCTTTTAAATTCTAAAAATCTACATCTTAAAAAATACAAAATTGCATTTTATTTACAACACCCATATATGTTAAAATAGAAAATACCAAAAAAGAACTAAAGTGTTTTGCAGTTTGATGTCTTGAATGAACTAGCAAAGACCTCCTTGTGAAAATTCACATTTATCTTCAACTAAGTAATCAAGCAGGTTGTGACCCGACCCTGGAGAACCTTGGGAATAACCCCGTTATTCTTTCAAGAGAGGAAATCGAATCTTGAGATCCTAGCAAGTTGGCTTGTGTCAAAACAACACTCAATAGTTCTTGATGTTTTGCAAGCAAAAAAAGGTCTCCCTAGCATTTACCCTTCCATGGAGCTGACGGTTTGGTCCCACGAAAAATAGTTTGAAAGATGCACCATTGAGCAACTTTCAATTGAGCAACAATGCAACTTTTTTCACCAACCGAGATCGAGTCACAAAATGGAATCCAAGTGGAATCTCCCATAACTAAGCTACATTATTATAGGCCTTCCCAAGATGGTCCTTGTGCACTTCATAGATCTCTGATATCTCTCACGAGATTTGAGGTACGACTCTCTAAAAATTGCTGCCCAATTTGGCTTAGTGCACCTTGGGAACACTTGGGTCCGACTTGCGTCGGAACCTTCTTGATGCTTCGCAAGAAAAAAAATGTTTCCCCTAGCATTTATCCCACCAACTGGAGTTAATGGAGCTGATGGTTTGGTCCCACAATGAATGGTTTGAAAGATGCACCATTAAGAAACTTTTAACTGAGCAACAATGCAGATTTTTTCACCAACTGAGATCGGGTCGCCAAATGGAATCCGAGTAGAATCTCCCTGAACTGAGCCACATGTTTGTAAACCTTCCCAAGATATTCCTTGTGCACTTTAGGGATCTTTTATATCTCTCACGAGGTCTGAGGTATGGCTCTCCAAAAATTGCTGCCCAATTTGGCTTAGTGCACCTTCGGAACACTTGGGTCCGACTTGCGCCCGAATTTTCTTGATGCTTCGCAAGCGAAAAAAGGTCTCTCCTAGCATTTAACCAACCAACTGGAGCTGACATTTTGATCCCATGATGAATGGTTTGAAACAACAATAATGAAAAATTTGCATAGCAACTTTTAAAATTTGCTCGACAACATTTGTGCAACTTTTGACAATGTTGCAAAATGTTGCTATTAGTACCTCTAGACCTATTCAAAGGAATTAGAAGACCCTTAGATCTTATAGTAGGACCTTTATTAGACCAAAAACATCAAACCTACTTATCATATCATTGGTCATGAGTCTAATCAACCTTAGATTTATAAAGACACCTTAGATGGATTGACTTTACAATGAGACCAATCTAATAAAAAAGAATGGTTGATCTCTAGGATCTAACCATGATTACAAATATGTGAAGATGAACCCATGAAGACTCCTATCCATGACTGGTGTTGCTTGGGTGCCCTGCACCAAATACCCTTAGAACTTCCTAGGTGTACCCAAGGAACTTATATGTTTGAAGTTCCTCAAGGGGCTCAAATCGCATAAAACATCCCTACATCCACTATCCAAGAACAAAAACCAAACTCTCATACTCTATATTTCAGTCACAGAAAACTTACAACAACAAACATAAATTCACTTAGGTCATGGAGTGCATACATATAGATCATGAAAGATACACCTAGGGTATGTGCAGGATCATGGTATACCAAGCTATGGCCTTAAGTGGCAATGAAAATTCAAAAATCAGGGTTAGTCAACTTGACGTAAAAAGTTGAACATCTTATCAACCTTATGTGAAAAAGTTGTAAGAACAAAATCTGTAGGAAATTGAATGTAGTTTTTAAAATACTAGCCCTTGTATGCAAAAAATTAATCTAATTGTTCAATATTTTAGATTTCAATGTAGTAGTACAAAAATTTCAGGAAAAAGATAAAAAGTACGTGTATGTCTGACCACCTTAATCACAATCAAATGATGATATATTTTCACAAGATTCTAAATATTAGTAGTAGACTCATGCTTGGATGTGACGCATATTTTTGTGTAATTTTTTACCAAATAAATAATTAATTATGAATTTTCTGCTACAACTTATTCAAAATAAAAAAAACTCTCGTATCTGACCACCTTAACTAATTCTAAACTTTACCAAATTGTAAAAAAAAAAATTCTTATAGTGGCGAAGCATATAATGTGACGCATGTTTCAGATTTTAAAAAGGTTAAACCGTTTGAAAGTTATGGTTATTTTTCAATGAGTCTATCAATCGGGACTTTAGAGATAACTCAACTAGAAAATAAGTAATAATTACTTACTGAACTCAAATTCTGACAACAATTATATTGATGGAAAGCTGATATCATCTTTCAGAAACCCTTTTTGTTTCATCAATTTTGGGTGAAAAAAAGGTCGTCAGCTACATTGTCTAAGTATGTAGATCAAAGGAAATATGGTGAACACGTCATTTGGGTTGACCATCCACGTTTGGCATTGGAAAGCCAAAACCTGAAGTAACTACCAAGCCTAATCATATATTTGATATTATCGTATATCCGATATCTCCCGCCCAAATACAATATTTTGATTTCAAACCTCTTTTCAATTTTATGATTCAAGTTTTTTCAATTTTATGATTTTATATTTTTAGTTTATATATTATAAATTTCATTTGTTTTACTATTAATATTAGATGGTAATAGTATTAGTATTATATAATTATTTAAATATTAGTATTATATTATTATTTATTTCTCTATTTTATAATAGTATAATATTAGTATTAATTATTTATTAATATTTATAGTATAACAATAATACCTAGGAGAGAGAGAGAGAGAGTAGGAACTGTAGAGAGAGAGGGAGTAGGAACTCTCTCTCTCTAGCAAGTAGAGAATATAATATTTTAATATAAATATAATATTAATATTAATATTAATATAAATATTAATATAAATACAAATATTAATATTAATATAAATATAATATAATATTAATATTAATATAATAATAATATTAATATAATATTACTATTAATATTACATTAATATATTGTTTAAATATAATAGTAATACATAAAGTAAAATAAAAATAGGATGAAAATGAAAAGCTTGAATCCAAATTTGGGCGGGCGATATCGGACATCCGATAATATCGAATATCCGATATTCTTTGATGTTATCCAAAAGAAAAAATTGATTCTCTGGGTCCCTGTCTGAGAAGCACGTTTTTCTGCAGAGAATTTCACAGGAAATCAGTTGGTTTTGTATGTGGATTGTAAGTGCAGTTGGATACATATATGATAGATATAGGAGATTGAGGTGTGCATTTGATTAGCCCAGATCTTTTATAACGGTAAAATTCACTATGCATTGGCTAGTCATGTTCTTTGGTTCGTTTAGTTACTTATACATTCATAATATTTTTGGCTTGACCTATAAACTTATGTTTTTCTTGTGCCTTCTGAATGTAGGGATTGGAATGTAGATGTCATCGAGTACCATGTGTTAAGCTTATTCACTTTAGGAGTGGAAATGACACTTAAAATTTTGATATATATAGTTCTGTATCTAAAATTTTGAAATTCTATATCTCAGACTTTTGATAAAATTGATATAATCAGACTTGTATAATGATGAAATACATGCAATAATGCAAATATTTGACAAACAATTGTCAAGAATTTATTTCAAATGTGTTAGATAAGATGTCTTATAAATTCTTGTACAATAAAATATAAGGCTTTGTTGAATGTTTTCAAAGTAGTAAAGTATAGATCCGTACAATTTCAAAAATTCACAGAATTACATGAAAAATTCATCTGTATATAGAACACATTTTCTAGTTTTACTTCAAATATCCCAAAGGTCTTGGAAATTAATTTTATGATCAAAGAGTACTAGTTGGGAAAGCACTTTTCTCAAAAGGACAAGTCTTGAAACATTGGTCAACTCCTCTAACTTACGAACCCTCACTTTGGCTTGGAACGGCTAATTGGGGCATTTAATGAAGGAAGTACCCATCAAACCTTGAACTAGACCAATATAACACTTGGGATACCTTGGAGCACATGAGAGAATATCATTTATCCATTTTTGGTTCTTGAAACAATACCCATCAAAAGTTATGGGGAATTGAGCATCTAGTCTTTGCTTCTCTGCCAGTCACATACCACTAAGAATTCGAGAGCATCAAGAATCGTTTGTTGTGGGACCAAACCATCAGCTCCATCAGCTCTAGTTGGTCGGGTAAACACTAGGGGAGACCTTTCTTCACTCGCGTAGCACCAAGAACGTTCCAGCGCATGTCAGACCGAAGTGTTCCCAAGGTGCACTAAGCCAAATTTGGCAGCAATTTTTGGAGATCCATATCTCAGACCTCGTGAGAGATATCAAAGACATATGAAGTGAAAAAGGACCATCTTGGGAAGGCCTACAAGCACGTGACTCAGTTCTAGGAGATTCCACTCTGATTCAATTTGGCGACCAGATCTCGGTTGGTGCAAAAAGTGTCATTGTTGCTCAGTTGAAAGTTGCTCAATGGTGCATCTTTCAAAACGTTCATCATGGGACCAAACTTTCAGCTCCATTGGCTCTAGTTGGATGGGTAAACACTAGGGGAGACCTTTCTTCACTCGCGTAGTACCAAGAATGTTCCAGCGCATGTCAAACTGAAGTGTTCCCAAGGTGCACTAAGCCAAATTTGGCAGCGATTTTTAGAGATCCATATCTTGGACCTCATGAGAGATATCAAAGATCTGTGAAGTGCACAAGGACTATCTTGGGAAGTCCTACAAGCACATGGCTCATTTTTGGGAGATTCCACTTTGATTCCATTTGGCGACCAGATCTCAGTTGGTGCAAAAAGTGATATTGTTGCTTAGTTGAAAGTTGCGCAATGGTGCATCTTTCAAACCGTTCATTGTGGTACCAAACCGTCAGCTCCATTGGATCCAGTTGGCCGGGTAAACACTATGGGAGACCTTTCTTCACTCGCGTAGCACCAAGAATGTTCTGGCGCATGTCAGACCGAAGTGTTCCCAAGGTGCACTAAGCCAAATTTGGTAGCGATTTTTGGAGATCCATATCTCGGACCTCGTGAGAGATATCAAAGATTTGTGAAGTTCACAAGGACCATCTTGGGAAGGAATACAATCACATGGCATGGTTCTAGGATATTCCACTTTGATTTGATTTGGCGATCGGATCTCAGTTGGTGCAAAAAGTGACATTGTTGCTCAGTTGAAAGTTGCTCAATGGTGCATCTTTCAAACCGTTCATCGTCGGACCAAACCATCAGCTCCATCAACTCTAGTTGGTCAGGTAAATACTAAGGGAGACCTTTCTTTTCTCACGTAGCACCAAGAATGTTCTGGCGCATGTCAGATTGAAGTGTCCCAAGGTGCATTAAGCCAAATTTGGTAGCAATTTTTGGAGACCCATATCTCGGACCTCGTGAGAGATATCAAGGATCTGTGAAGTGTGCAAGGACTATCTTGAGAATTCCTACAAGCACGTAGCTCAGTTCTAGGATATTTCACTCTGATTCCATTCGGTGACCGGATCTCAGTTGGTGCAAAAAGTGACATTGTTGCTCAGTTGAAAGTTGCTCAATGGGGTATCTTTCAAACCGTTCATCATGGGACCAAATCATCAGGTCCACTGGCTCTAGTTGGCCAGGTAAATGCTAGGGGAGACCTTTCTTTTCTTGCGTAGCACCAAGAACGTTCTGGCACATGTCAGACCAAAGTGTTCCCAATGTGCACTAAGCCTAATTTGGCAGCAATTTTTGGAGATCCATATCTCGGAACTCGTAAGAGATATCAAAGATCTATGAAGTGCATGAGGACCATCTTGGGAAGGCCTACAAGCATGTGGCTCGATTCTGGGAGATTCCACTCCGATTCCATTTGGCGACCGGATCTCAGTTGGTGCAAAAAGTGACATGATTGCTCAGTTGAAAGTTGCTCAATGGTGCATCTTTCAAACCGTTCATCATGGGACCAAACCATCAGCTCCATCGGCTCTAGTTGGCCATGTAAATGCTACGAGAGACCTTTCTTCGCTCGCGTAGCACCAAGAACGTTCCGGCGCATGTCAGACAGAAGTGTTCCCAAGGTGCAAACTAAAAATGAGATTTCAACCCAACAACTCGAATCAAGGTTTATAATGCCATGAAAGACCTAATTCAACAATATTCATAAGGAATCAATTGATTATGGAGTTAGATTCTATGGATTATGCACAAAATGCTTGAAATTTGCTAGAAGGCCTAGTTCACTATTTTAGGACATCAACGACCTTCCAAAACCCCTAACTCCAAAAAGTTCTGAATCACTTGGAAAAAAAATGAGGTTTTCAAACACCTTTTATCAATATTTCCAACATATGCAAAGAAAGAGGTAGGTTGTTTTGGACCATACCCTGCTATTACAACTTTGAGACCTCAAAAATACACAAAAATAGGCAAAATTACAAAGGAACTAGATCATAAACTTAACCCAAAGACTCCCCCTCTTGGACTATAGTTAATTATGTCCTAAAACACCCAAATATGAAATGAATTAGTCTCAGACCCTTGGGAACATCAAAAACCCCAAATTATGGATGAATGAGTGAGTTTGACAGTATTGAAGGGTTGCATGCATGGTCCATGGTGCATGGTTATAACAAAATAGGATTTGGCCATTGGAGGGGGTGATTTTTTGTTTGAATCCATGTTAGGATGGTATAAGGATGGTGAATCATCCATTTATTTGAGGCTATGGTGTTGGGAGGTCGTACATTGACCAAGCCCTAGATTTAGGGGTTGTTGAGAAGCAAATTAGGGATTTTGCACTTAGAGAGGTCTTATAATCAAATTAGTTGTAGAATTAATAGTTTGGGGTCATTTTATGACTCTGTTGAAAGTCTCAAGTTCTAGGGTGAAGAATCATTAGTGGTTGCTTTGGAAAAGCAGTCGAATTAGCCCTCTTAGTTCACTGACAGTGGCAAAGTTGAGTAGGATGGTCCAAAAAACAAGGGGTCAGTTCTGAGATATGTTAATGGGATTGAAAAAGGGTATTCAAATATGTGATTGGTTTTAATATTTGTTTGGAACTATTTTGAGAAAAGATTTAAAAACCCTTGCTGTTGTACTACTAGGACAGTGTATGACTGGACAGATTGTGAAGGAGACAGAATGTCTTGAAGGAAGAGTTTGTGGCTTGGTATATGGGTGAAACAAGTGCATTGGGGTCCTTAGAGGAGTTAGGATCACCTATGAAATCAAGGTTGATGGTTGTGGTTGCAGAAGCCTATTGAATGAAGGATGCATAACATGGAGTTTGGAGCATGATTGAATGGTAGGAGTATGAAG
>MU226501.1:221962-245594 GCA_018584345.1 Thuja plicata | reverse complement strand
TATATATATATATATATATATATATAATTTGGTCATTCAATGACCACAACTAGATCTATACAATGTCTCGATATATCTATGACCATAGTGGATCATCAAAATTGAGCTTCTTCACAGCATCACTTGGGTCACTAAGTCTCTACACAAGAACAATTCAAATGCTAAGCCATATATCTTATCTCAAATAATATCAAAATAAATAAATATTGGGCTGTAATTTATTGACAGTTGAATTATGCATTACCTCATCTCTTTCTCCTATGCTTGGGCTGAATGATAAATGAAGTGGGCTCCGTCATGGGTGAGAGGGCCTCCTAGAAAAATGGCAAGGTAGAGGAAGGATGGGCAGTGGTGAAGTGTCCTATAACAAGAAAATTAAATAATACAAAATACATGTTATAAACAAGAAATACTAAAAAATAAAAAATGCATGGACTAAAAAGAAAATGCATACCACAACATGAGTTGGAACTCCTGTGCTGGAGGGAGCCAAAACTATTGATGAATCAATTTGGACCTTTTCCAGTATGGTAAAATAGAAAAGATGTTATAGTTGAGAAATACTAGATAATGCAAAAAATATATACACTAGATAATACAAATGCATACTAAAGCCTCAACTGGATCTCCTATGATTGGGCTGAATGATAATCAAAATGGGCTCCGTCGTGGGTGAGAGGGACTCCTAGAAAAATGGTGAGGTAGAGGAAGGACGGGTAGTGGTGAAGGGTCATATAACAGAAAAAATAAATAATACAAAATACATGTTATAAACAAGAAATACTAAAAAATAAAAAATGCATGGCCTAAAAATAAAATGCATACCGCAGCTGGATCTCCTGTGCTAGGCAAGGGATCCCTAGGAAGTGGAGAAGGGTTTGCCTCATCTGAGGAAACTATGACCAATTCTTGTATGAAAAGTCATAGCAAATGACATACTAATAGAGGAACATGATTTCTAAAATATTTTGAACAAACAAGAATGCAATTGAAAGTAAATATGAAAATATGTTACCTCCTCCCTCTCCTGAACATCAACAGTGTCTGGGGAATTCATTAGTTTAGTAAAACCCAATTGATTCTACATGTATACAATAAACAAGTCAAGTGCATTCATCAATATAGACTACATAGACTACATTGAAATGTTCATAATACATTTCAACAAATATACTTAAATTGGACTTAATTAATTTTTTTGCTTCAATGTCCCCAATTATTTCTTCCTCTTTCCTAATGACCTCGAGCTTGGTGGGGTAGGCTAACAACAACAAAAATTAACATAAAAGAAATAATATGATACCACATGGGTTCCATTAAAACTATAAAGAAGGGTGTGCAAAATATGATACCACATAGCTCTGTAAGCCAAAGTCAATGGTAGAAAGGGTGACATCATCAATCTCAGAAATTTGAGCCCCTGACAAGCCCTATAAAACACCAAATAAATATATAAGCAATAGTTTACTATGAAGATTATGATTCACTTGAATTCCACAAATGCTTATGCTCCACAACTCTATTATCACAAGTTTATAAACAAATTTTACGAACCATTATTACAATATAAAAAATTTATCTTCTTTCACACACAAGACTATACTTTAACAATTTTTTAGTCACAATTAGAGAAGGATGGTCTGGATTGTATTCGTGGAGGTCAGAGGTTAGGACCAGTTTTGCAGCAGGTAATAGGACTGTTGTAGCCTGGCAGCGAGTATGTTTTAGTGTGTTTACCCTTAGCATGGGGGGATTTGGAGTGCTTTTAGGTTGAGAGTAGGTAGTATGGGAAATGATGAAAATATTTTGGGTGCTTATGAACCTAGGGTGTAGATGGGTTATTTTCTATGGTGAAGATATATACTAGTATATGGGGATTGTCCTAGTATGACAGTGAAATTCCAGAGACTAGAGTTTACTGAACTAACAAGTGAATGTGCTTTGAGCAAGGATAAGGACCTTGTGATAAGTTGAGGGGTTCTTGGGGTGTCTTAGAAGTTATATGTTGGGATTATTCAGAAGTCCATGGAGGTGTATTGAAGGATTGAGGACATTCACAATCTGTGAGCAATCAGAGATTTTATTCATGATTTTGAACAAGAAATAAGAGTAAAAGAATGATGGTCGGATGTTCCAGATGATGTTCAAGGTTGATTCAAAAGCTAATAAGTGATTGGTTGGGGTATGAGTCTATGTAATAGTTCAGCATTGGTTGAATTGAGTCCAAGAGTGGAGGGCGGGAGTTCAAAACAGTTTGAGTCATGATGGCTGGACAGGGAAGTGAACTTGATCAAAAGTATGATCTCTAGGTTACCAAAAGTCAGGGATCTTTGTTGAAGCCTTTGCGTTCAACCTAATTCCTTGAGGGAGTACCTTCATTTTATGAATTACTTGAGTTGAATTATATTAGAACAAATTCTTTGACCATAAAGAAATAGCAAACAAACATACACTAATTCTTTAACCACACTAAGATACCACCATACAAATTATTAAGATATGATATTTTGAAAACAACATACTATTCTATTTTATGAATATTTATAAAACATTGCCTCAGGTGTTGGAGCTACCATTCCACGTCTACTAGAACGAGCACTCCTTGGTGTGCTTGTACCACTAGCTGTACCTTACAATGCATATTATTCATATATCAATTTAGATTCTTCTATACATAAAAAATTATTTACCTTTAACAGATTTAGGTAATTATTTAAAATAATATGTCAAAACACAAATTTAAAAAAACATGTGTTGGCTCTATACCATACACCATTGATAATAGATCATTTGTGAGGGCCATATCCTTGACAGTGGATGCCTAACATCTTCTCCCACAATGTACACATGAAGGGGAGGTTAAACCATCCACACTTGCCTGACTATCTACCCCATCTCATATACCATTACAACTGATGCAAATATGCTCAATGGGTTGGGCTAACCCTAGAACTGTATCTGATGATAATGGAGCTGGCACGGGATGAGATGATCCTAATGGTGCATATGATGATGATGGAAATGGCGCGGGATGGGATTATCCTAATGGCACATCTAATGAAGATGGAGGTGGTATAGGCACTGATCCATCCTCTCCAACTAACTGAGTTCCATGTTGGATAATGACATTAGTCAATGATGCAGCTGCATGAAGAGTCTGTATATCGATAGACTCCTTCACCACTACTGGGACCACAAAATGAATGGGGTTTTTTCTCACAGTATGCCTCCTATCTCATGGTCAGGTAATCCTATGTGCCCTAGGTCTATCCCACGCATAGCCTCTCCCTCTACCCTAGAACTCATGAAAGTCAAATCAATTCATCTTCTCACCAAGGATAAACTCACAATATAGCTTCCTAAAAAAAATATAAAGGAACCTCATTATTATTACAAGGTGGTTTTTCAAATACCATGTACCACCTATCCCAAAAAGCTGATTTCATCCCCCTATGAGCACACCAAAGTATAGGAAACCATTTTGTATTATCTTCTAGGGAATTGCTAGTATTAGGATCGGTAAAAAGGGCACATGTGTCACATTTTTGTATACTTTTTATTTTCACATCCTCATATGATAAACCATTAGCATAATATGTACAAAACCTATCCCTCCATGAACCCCATTTTGTCACCTCTTGAGACACCTCATTTGCACTATTGGACATTTTTCTAATGTAGTGGCGAGGGTAGAGTGATGCTGAAGACTGGAATCCTTCAACCTATTCACTAATATATTAATTTGTGCACTATTTTGGTTAAGGCATTGCATGAGGTCCTCTTGTGTTACATTTACATGATCTAATGACACATGTGGAGGGTCTATAGGTGGCAGTGGTTATGGACGAGGATAATTTTGAGGAGGGTTTATGGGTGATGATGGTGGTGGATGAGGAGAATTTTGTGGAGTGTTTACAGGGGATGGTCTTTCATTTCCTTTTCCTCTTCTTGGGTTGTTTGATGAATCTGATATGAAATTAATAAAATAAAACAAAAAATCAATAACATAACCTAATTTTATTACAAATTCAAAAAAATAAAATAATAAAACTTACCTTTGTTACGGGGTGTCATCACTTGAAAATGTGAAAATTGTTGAAGAAACGTTGTTTTCTTCAAAGCACCATCGGGTTCTTATGTGTTTTTGCCCTCCTCTACTTTGTTTTTCTATGGTTTAGGCGTTAGAAATGGACTAACATGCGGGATTTGCAAAATATAATATGTTTCTAATAACTGTGGGGCGAAAAAATTACTTTATGGCCTCATTCTACACTTTTTTTTTATCAAATCTGGGTTTCGTCCGTACGACTCTATAATGAAAGTTCACACAAAATTTCTCATATAATCGTGCGATGTTTTTTAAGTACATGCATTTCTTTGCACACTTTTATGTGTTTCTTCACGCGGATTGTAATACTTCTTCGCACGACATTTGACTCTAGTGATGTTTAAATTTCATTTTTTGATATCTTTGTTTCTGCTATTTTCTGACTACTAACAGTTTCTGTTTGCTTTTGACTATGTTTTTTGGTTTTTATCTCTGAAACAACTTAATGGTGGTTTGCAGGACGCTGAGATGAAGAAATAAATTACAAACTACTAATGTATTTACTGCAGGACGCTTGTCGAATATATACGTGTTTTCACAAAACTCTCATGTCTATTTTTAGTAGTTAGAACACACTTCGGTTGGTGCTTAAAATGAATCATTGTCTTGCATGATTGAAGTGTTTTCTATTTTGTAATTCCAAGAACTATATGAATGTATCCTCTCCCCTCTCCTTTATGGATCTTGGGTGTAAGATAAATTCATATGATTCTTCTAGAGTGGCTACCTCCAAGTACTTTAGCAGAGCCAATGAGAGTGGATGCCCAACCAGTAACAGGCTAAAGCCAAGCCCTTCTGAACCAGTATATAAAAAATGCCATTGTGATTAATCTCATAATGGACAGGTGTGAATTTTTTTTGGCAACCAAAATCTCCTCTAGTACCCTAGTGCTACGTTAAAGTCTCGACATCGTTAAGGTGAAAGCCTTGCTTTGAAAGGATTGGGAGAGCCCCCTTAATTGGGAAAATGACTTGATCACAACCACCTGAACAGATGTTCTTACTACAAAATTTTGTTATAGTATCCAAAAACCCTCTATCTATTGGCGTGGAAGGTTAGAGACCGAGTAAGACACCCCACACTTTTACAGCTCTTTGTAAAGACAACAAACCTTTGGGAAGAAATTCCTTTGGGGTTCGAAGCTTGGTGTGCCTGAGAAGTGAGTGCACATGTAAGGAGGAGCTCGTGCCTCCAAGCTTCTGAGTTGTTCGCTATGAGTAAGCATAGCTGAACTTCAGTTCAAGTGGGGATTCAATAGATACTTCCTTGGCTATCCTAGGATTGTGATGTGTTTGTTCTGGTACTACAAACATTCTGCTTAATGTGTTTTTCATGGGTGTATCATTTAAACAATCGAAACAAACGTCAAATCACACAAACTGTCAAACTTGAACATGTCCAAAACAATTTGTAACTTGAACTCTCTATTAGAAAACAACATGATCTTATCTTGGAAAATGCAATCTGGTCTTAACTGTCTAATTCTATAGAATTTCATTTGTCAAAACTGCCAAGTCTCACGCGAAATTCTGTCATATTTGCATCATTATCTGATAAAATTTGCGTGAAACGCTAGCAATTGTCGCACAACATTTTGCAATTTGGCTGTCATTTTATTCACCAGTCGGTCACTTTTATTCACCAGTATATCATTATATTTTGTGCAGGACTGCATAGTTTTGCGCGAGCCTATGAGAATCTTTGGGCGAGAAAGTACTTCGTGCGAGTCTGAAACTTTTTCTCAAAATAGCGAGCAATTTCCTGTCTATCCAGCATAATTCTGCTAAATATGGTCTTTGTTCTAGGTCTATTTATCTACCTTCTATCTGCACACAGTCTGCAACTTGGTTTCTTGGGTTGAGAATTACGTGATTCTTGCTTAAACTGGTCTCATCGCATATCTTTTGGTCTATTTCTACTGTGTCATCATATCTTGCATCAAAATAGTCATCTCTCGGATGTTCTAGCCTCATTTTCGATGATTTGCACCAAGTATAATTCACCTCTTGGCACTTTCTGTGCATTTACTTTGAGACAGTTTCAAGTGTGGTCCTAGTTCACATCCCTTGTACAATATTTGTTTATGACTGTTACAACTCGAAGTGGAAAAATATTCCCTTCATTTAATCAAGAAGAATCTGTGCTTTCCACACCATTGCCACCTACATCTAGTGAGTAATCATCTCGATCTCCCTCTCTGGTACTTCGACCTTATGTTAAACGATCATTTCCAGTGGATTTTAGTTAGGTTTGAAACCCTTTGTTCCAAGAGGATCCAAATTCTGAAAATACTCAACCATTTCATACTGATTTTTTACACACTAAACACTTGAATTCTAGCAAGATGGTAGATCATGACCAATCAGGTGAACATAGTAGAGGTGACCTCTCTAAAACTTGGGGTAAATTCCATTTTCAAGAACCCCCCTAATGATGAGGAAATGGAAATAACCCAAGTAGATATCGAGAAAGCTCGTGCCAATAAAGATTTACGTAGGATGATGCACATTCTCATAGCTGAGGAAAAATAGAAATACCTTTTCGAACTAGCCAATCAAGGGGCTAAGTTACCCTCCAACTACAATGTAGAGACCCTTGTCATGCAAGAGGAAGAAACTAAAAACTCCAAGTTGCAAAAACAAGTCCAAAGTATGCAAGAACAAATTATTCAACTCATGAAGGATAAAAACAAACCCGCTACATAGTTACATTGGAAAGCATTTTTCCGTTCCCATTTGATAAGATTCTATGCATGCCTCCTTTTCCTAAAGGAATTGAACTTCCCAAGTATGATAAATACTTGGGTACCTCTGATCCCCAGGATCACTTGAGAGAGTTTGGTGCTCTCTCTATGGAGTTCATACATGATCGAACCTACCTCACGCATCTCTGCCCACATAGTTTGAGAGGGTCGGCTATGGAGTGGTTCTCTAGACTACCAACTGGCATCAAAAAAATTTCATGAAATTTCCAATTCATTTCTACAACACTATTCTCACAACATCCAACATCCGGTTCACATCCGAGATATTTGCAACTTGAAACAAAATCATGGGGAATCCTTCTTGATATTTCTCCAAAGATGGAGACAACTTTATACAATATATTCTCGCAAAATACCCGAATCTGAAAATTTGGACATCTTTCTAGACAATATTCTTCCCAAATTTGGGTATCAAGTACAGCTGCAAGGTCCTTTAACCTATGATGACATGATTAAGCAAGCTGTGAGAATTGAGACGTTTATTGTTAAGAAAGGAGAACTGACCTTACATAAGGAAAATAAACAAGGGTCTTCCTCCTCAAGCAAAGATAAGCCCAAATTTCCCATCAAGAACTAGAATGTTGTGAATGATGGAGTTGTAGACAATGTGACTCCCAAGCCTCCAAAGGCTACTTTCAATCTCACTACCACAATGTATGAAGCCAAAGCCAGTGAACAGGCTACAACAGAATCCAAACCGAGTACTTCGCATTTTTCCAACTCTAAACCTTGGGCTCCTAGACCCAAACATGAATTCACTCCTTTAGGAGAACCTCTTGATGCAATTTACAAGACTCTTTTAGACAACCATTTACTCACTCCTCTAGATAATTCATGACCTTATAATCCGGAACCAAGACCCTCTTGGTGGAATGAATCTACTTATTGTGATTTTCACCAAAACAAAGGTCATAAAATGGCTACTTGTCTTAAATTGCGGCATAAAATCCAAGATCTCATCGATATTGAGGTTATTGATGTGGGAGGTCACAACAAGAACTCAGACCACCAAGCTTTTAAAGACCCATTTCCTCCTTATGGGAAAGGTGAGTCATCCAAAGGCAAAAATACTGATGCCAAGGTCAACTATACATATACCAATAACGACAATGTCATTAATATGGTTGAGCCTGTTGATGTTGAATATTGTAACATTGTCATTCTCAAGGGAAGGGAAGATACTCTCAAGCCCAAAACTCCTTTCATATTGCAAGGTTCTATGCCTCAGCCCTCCGAACAAGTACAGTCTCAGGTTAGTGCAAACATTGTTACTCGATCTCGTGCAAAGATCATTCTCAAAGGCCCTGAGTCTTCTATGTCTACACCAACACAACCAACAGGCAAAGCTACTGTTGGCTCTGCCAGTAAGAATCTGAAATTGGGTTCCTCAACTAATGCTACAACATTATAGATCAATTACAATGTACTAACGCTCAGATCACCATCTTCGAGCTGCTAAAAATCTCCCCTGCTCACAGGGAGATCCTTGACAAAGCCCTCACCGAGGCAAATGTCCCAAAAGATCTCGATCTCGACCGGTTTCAATCCATGGTAGGTCACTTGAACTCCTCCCATTACTTGTCTTTCTCAGAGGAGGATGACCATTCTTTGAGTCACCCACACAACAACCCTTTGCACATTGAAGTCATGATTGGTCCAAAGCGCATTCGTTGTGTTCTCATAGATAACGACATTGGCCTCAACATTTTCTCTGCTAGCTTCCTTACTGAGTTAGGCTATGGTGAAGATTGCATAGATTCCCACAAAAATATTACTATTAAGGCCTATGATGAAGAAGAACGAAAATCTAAAGGGCTAGTTGTGTTACCAATTAGAGTCAGCCCTATTGAAAGGGATGTTATTTGTCAAGTGCTTGACATTCCTTTAGCATACAATATTCAATTAGGAAGGACATGGATCCATGAAATGCAGGTTGTCCCTTCAACATACCATCAGTGCATTAAGTTCCCATTCCAAGGATTTGAAGTGACTATACCTGCTAATACACGCTATGATTGCAACACACTCACAAAATCTATTGATATCTTTGTACCCACCAACAGAGAGTCTACTGAGTTCCTCGAGACTAAACTAAAGGAAATGGAAAAGGGTCTAACACTCAAGGAAACTGACATGGGAGGATATCAGATTGAACCCATGCTATATGTTACATCTATGCCTTTTTCTCCATGTTCTTTTGGGAGACCTTCTGAGAGCACTAAACCTTCTACAGTTCCTCCTCAAACAAAATATGGTGGTACCTTTGTACAGGCCATGATACCTTTAGAAGAAGAAGCTGAAAACAGGGCTATCAAAGCTTGGATCTATAAAGGGGAAGACACTTCTGAACAAAACACTCCACCTTATGACATAAGACCCAAATAGTATGGCAAGGGTCTGACTATTATACAACGCTTTGGCTACAAAGGGAATGGTCCCATAGGTGTGAATCATAAAGGATTGATTGCACCACTTGAAGCTATTGGTTGATGCAAACGTGACTCTATAGGTATAGGCTTCAAGAAAATCACATTTCAACTGGGGACAAACAAGTTTGTACCTAAAGAAGATCAACAACCAACACCTGAAGATACATCTAAAACTGAAGAATCCGAAGATAGTTCTGAGGAGGATTGCTTCCCTTGTCCAATTCCTCTAGATTTGGCAACATTCTTTGCTGAGCCAGATGACTATACCACATGTTAGTATAGTTGAGACTGAAAATGACTCTGATGACACCACTTAACTTGCTCCATTAACCTATGAACAATGGAAATAAATGCAAACTATAAATCCAGGTCATCATGGTGATTTGTACATACCACCACACTTCCAAGAGAAGTTTGAACAGGAATCCTAGCCACTTCTCACTAAACAAGAAGCAGATGTTGCTGCAAACACTAATAAGGTACCTATGTCAAAAGGTGCTCATCTGACCATAGCAGAGGTTCTAGGAAGACTCATCCAAACTGGGGACAAAGGGTTGATTTCACTCATGTTCTTGATATGATGCCTAATGATGAAACGAACTCTCATGAGTATGAGCTTGATGATTTGTCATATGCCACCTATGACAGGGATATAGATACAGTGCACACATATGAAAACCTTTGTGAAGTAGGTGAGGGGTCTAGTGTAAGGTCAAACAAGTCTGATTCCATAGATGTTAACGTGTCATCTACTACAGTCGCTAGGAATCAAAGGAATTCAACTACACCTTTGGATGAGATCGCTCTAGGTCTTGAATTGCTCATCCATGCTTTCAATGATTATATCATGAACACACTTGAACCCATCACTTATCTTTCACTCCATCATCATGAACTTATAGACTGGAACTCTCCCTCCCCATCTAATGAAGTCCTTACGTTCCATAATGATTACGCTCTTTTCTTTTACCTCAACGCTGTCAAACCTGTAACATCCTCCACTAGCGAAAAAATTGTCAACAGGACTGAGGCTGATATCAAGTATCTCAGTCACAAAATTAAAAGAAGAAAAAATAGGCGCTCTGATGGTGAAAACCATATTTTGGCAGTGTCAGAGCCTTAAAAAGTCAAAATAAAGGACATATCCAAGGGTGAAAACCTCTCTAAGGCGCCTAAGGATGAAATACTTGATACTCTTCCGAGTCATTTCCAAGAATGATCATATATGCTAATCGAACCAACTCAACCAATCAACTTGGGTATAGAAGCTAAACCTCAGATCATTCATTTCACACAATCATTATCTGAGGCAGAAAGAGAGGAATTCATTACATTCTTTTGGAGAAAAAAGATAAACTTTGCATGGAAATGTTCAGACATGCCAGGGTTAGACCCTAATCTAATCATGCATCATTTGTCCATTGCACCAGGCATCAAGCCTGTTAAACAAAAGCTTCGTAAAATGCATCCACATGTGGCTCTACTTGTCAAGGTTGAATTGGAGAAACTTCTTAAGGCAGTGTTTATCAGAGCAATTGACTATGCAGAATGGATCTCTAATATTTTCCAGTGTCAAAACATGACAAATCTATCCGAGTCTGCATAGACTTTAGAGACTTGAATAAGGCATGTCCTAAAGATGACTTTCCATTGCCCAATATTGATATGATTGTAGATATGATAGCATGATATGAAATGTACTCACTAATGGATGGTTTCTCTAGCTACAACCAGATAAAGATCGTGCTAGAGGACCAAGAGAAAACTGTTTTCACATGTGCATGAGGCACTTTTTGTTGGGATGTCATTCCCTTTGGACTCAAAAATACTGGTGCTACATATCAGAGAGATGTCACCACCATATTTCATGACATGGTGCATAAAACAATGGAAGATTATGTTGATGACACTCTGGCTAAGAGCATGCAACGAGAGAAACACCTTGTAGATATGGGTCCTATACTAGATCACATGGAACAGTTCAGTCCGAGGCTCAATCCTAAGAAATGTGCATTCAGTGTAACATCTAGAAAATTGCTTGGTTATATCATCTCTGCAAAAGGCATCGAAGTGGATCCTGAGAAAGTTCAAGCTATCATGGAAATGTTGCCACCACAGAATATCAGACAAATGAGAGGACTTCAAGGCCAGTCACAGTCTATCTGGCGCTTCATCTCACAATTGGTGGACAAGTCCCGACCATTCACCAAGACTTTACACAAGGGTGTGACTTACCAATGGAACAAGGAATGTGATGAGGGGTTCACACAAATCAAACAATATCTTATGAACCCGCCAATATTGATACCTCCTATTCATGGGAAGCCACTTATACTTTACATTTATGCTACAGATACATCATTAGGTGTCCTATTAGCTCAAGAAGATCAGAAAAACAAAGAAAGGGCTATCTACTGCATTAGTAGAACTTTGGTCTCATATGAAACAAACTATTATGTTATAGAGAAGGCTTGTCTCGCAGTGGTATTTGCTTCACAAAAATTGCAACACTACATGTTGGCTCATACTACACGCCTAATTGCTAAGATTGATCCTCTAAAATATTTACTCAGTAAAGCTACCCTCACAGGTAGACTAGCTAAATGGATCATGCTTCTCAGTGAATTTGATATTGAGTATGTAGAAAGAAAAGCCATCAAGGGACAAGAAATTGCAGATCAATTGGTGGAAGCACCTCTAGTAGATCATCAACCATTGAACATTGAATTTCTAAATGAGTCCATATTACTTCTCACACATCAATCCTGGACTATGTTCTTTGATGGTTCATTTACCTAATAGGGGTCAGGTGTTGGGATACTATTCATCACACCTCAAAGGTACTCTTTACCAAAAGCATACAAGATGTTGTTTCCTTGTACAAACAACATCGCTGAGTATGAAGCCTTAATCAATGGTATGAAGATCGCCCTTGAGTGGTGAGTGGATGAGCTCAATGTCCTTGGAGATTCACAGTTAGTCATCAATCAAGTAAATGATATCTATCAGACAAAAGATGACAAGCTGGTGCCTTATAAATGGTTGGTTGATGGCCTCAGAAATTATTTTGTTCACATCACATTTTAACAAGTTCCAAGGGTAGATAATAAAGCGGGGGATGCCATGGGTACTCTTGCTTCCATACTATAGATGCCAGAAAATGATTTCTGACATGAATTCCTAGTGGAGATGCTATGCCACCCAGCCTATGATTCCCCTAAGTCCCGGATGATCTGTTCTGTCATTGGACATGACTCATCCCACTACCATCATATTTATTCCTACCTTCATGACCAGATTGTTCTAGACACTTACACCTGGAATGAGAAACGTCACTTAATCTGTAGTGCTTCATGGTTTGTCATCATAGCTAACGACTTGTATAGGCGCGGTCTAGACGGTACCCTTATTAGGTGTTTAGAACTTGATGAGTCCAAACATGCGTTAGTAGAGGTGCATGAAGGAATTTGTGGGTCTCACTCTAACAACCTAACACTGGCCTGTAAACTTATTAGAGCTGGTTTCTATTGGCTAGATATGGAAAAAGAAGCTACACAGTTTGCTAAGTCTTGCAAATAGTGTCAACTACATGGTAATCAGATTCATGCTCCAGCCAAGGAGCTTATTCCCTTCATTACTTTTTGGCCATTTCAATAATGGGCCTTTGACTTGGTGGGTTAGATTTATCCCTCGTCCTCAAATGGAAATAAGTTCATCATCACAACTACAGACTATTTTACCAAATGGGTGGAGGTAGTCCCTCTCATCATTGCCAATGGAAAATTAGTAGCTATGTTCATTCTCAACTACATCATCTGCAGGTATGGTGTACCCTCAGCAATAATCACTGTGTTGACGGGGTTTTGCTGACCGGGTCCGCCAACAGTCATAAGTTATCACCGGGTTCCGGAGAAATCGGCCAACTCCGCCTGTAAAGGTTATCCGGGGGAAATAAATCCTCTGGGCCTTCAAGCACCTAGGTGTCGGGTCATGACGGTGTGGGGCTCGGTTGGGAGCGGTGACTGTTTTCGAGGGGGATAGTTGGTTACTTCAACTCATTTCTTCCAGAGATTTAGAATGGTAAGGGTTTCCTGGAGTATTCCACACTTTGCAAATAAAACGAAAAAGATCCTGCAGGGTTAGAAACATTTATCTAACTATAGTCATGCTGAAAAGTCTGGAACATCAACAATACTCTGAAAGACTATACTAAATACCGAAGAAATACACAACCATCAATTAGCATTTTATCAGTAGTGGGAATAAAGAGGTCGTTAATCTACTTTAACACATTCAGAGCAAAGGACATGCAGAACGTTAAAACATGAAATACCATTAACTCAGAAGTAGAGATGATAACAACAGCATTGCCATGAATCCTTCCTTCTTCATTAATGTTCAATCCAACAAGCACTGGTGTGTGATACAATGGTGGCTCCAAGGGAGCATCTAAATACTAAGAAGAGAACAAAAGAGCATTGAGCTCTGCAACTCCACCAGTTAAAAATTACTTTGCTATTTTTTATGGACAACAAAATCATCAATTTCGCTGACCCTTGAAAATGGGTCGATTTGCCTATTTATACAACTCTTTAACCCTAACCCTAACTTACTGCATTTGAATAAAATACAATATCTGGGGGTCGGTACTACCTGCACCACCCTACAAAAGACCTAGAGACGGAATAGGTCTGTCATGTCAGAAGAATAAGATAAGAATATACATCAGAAGAATCAGCCTCGAGAAGAGAGCCAAGGAGGAGAAGGAAGAAAGTAGGTCTCCCGGGGACCGAGGCTACATGCCTCATAAATGGGAATTGCGGCGCCCTGTCTCCAACGTGCCAGGTATACCTTTGAACGGCACCTCGAGAATACCATTGTCAGAAATCAACTGTCGAGCCAATGCCTCTTAATGTGTCCAACTACCTTCTAATAGTCTTTATTAACCGCTTCTGAAAGTGACTGGTCGGCCTCGGGGACCGGGACGCAGGTCACTTTAAAGAATACAAAACTTTTGGATCTGGGACTCCGGGATCTGGGAACTTGCGTCCCCAAAAGAATAAAGAATACTGCATGCTTAAATTTCTCTGATCCCTGGAGAAATTCAAGGCTGTTTATTATCACCAAAGGCCTGAAGGAGGCAGAAAATGCCGTCTTCATCAATCTTCTTTAAACTGGCCCTTCTAAATCTGGCCATCTCAACTTGTTCCCCCAGTCCCGGAACATCACTTTTAAACTCATCCGCCATCTTTGTGGCATCATGGCCTCTGAGCACCACCTTGGTCAACTTAACCATTTTAGCCCCATCAATTCCTTCCAGAGATTGATACCGGGAGTTCATTATTTCATCAAAACCTCCCAAAACTGACTCCTCGGGAGTATAAGTATCTGCGCTGAAGGGATCTATCCCGGAAGCTTTTATTACAAAAGATTTACATAAATTAAAAGAATATTTTACTTTTTTTACCTTCTCTTGCAAGGACTCTACTAGTTGCTTGGTTACCTCCAATGTGAGGTCCAGTCTAGAGTGCTGAGTCCTTACGAAATCAAATGGTTCCTCACCCAGAATTCTGGATTCGAAAATCATATCTTCTCCCAGAGTGAGGAGCTCTTCGAGCTCTACTTTCCACGCCTGGTAATTCTCAGCATCACTCTCCCACTGCTCAGTTAGTGCCTCTGCCTGGCAAATAACCTGCTGGGCTGTGTATAGATCTGGGAGAGTGGATGCTAGGAAACGCCGGATGTTTCCTATTTGCAGATTGGCCCATTCATCAACTGCTTGGGCTTTCTTCTTCATTACCCGCAGGGAGTCTATGTCGCTCTGCGGTAACTCTTCTGAGGTGGAGGCCTGTGGAGGGGCGGCGTTGAGGGGTCAGGCCAGCTCAGAAAACAACCCAAGAAGGTTGGCGTTCTTCTCCTTTTCAGCTTTGAGCCTCTGGGCCTCTTTCTCGTATCGGGCCTCCACTGCCCTTGTTGCTTCTTTCAGCAGGTCTACTTCACCCTGCTTTCCTCTTTTTCCCAAGTGTACCTCGACAATATTATAGTCTGCGGGGTCTGCAGTCGCTTCATCAACATCTGGGGGAGGCGTTGCTACTACCACAACTGTTTCTCCACCCGGCCTAGTTCGTAATGTGTGAACTGTCTGGGCCTTCTTCGCCTTTGGAGGGGCCTGAGCCAAGGCCATCATTTCGGCCAGAGAGATAGGGGCTGTTGGAGTGGATGGGGCTTTTCTTTTCTTGCTTTCCACCAGCCATGGAGGTGGGAGAGGTGGTCTTCCTACCAGAGTCTGTTCTTCTGATGCTCTCCCAGTGTCCGGTGGTGGTTGCTCCTTTTCAACATGCACCTCCTCTGCCCTTCCTGCCGGCACTTCTTCTATTTCCTTTTCTGTCGGCTCTTCTTCTTCGGCGACATCCTCAATCTCTATATCTTCAGTCTGGTCTCGGATGTCGATCGGTGAATCTGGACCCTGGTCGGCCTCTTCGAGGATTACCTCTTCAAGTTGCTCTTCTCCCTCTTCATCTTCTGCCCCTGGCTGGGTTTCTTCTGTCATTGGCACCTCTTTGGGTAGTATGGGAGGTATCTGGCCAAGATTCAAAGTCTAGGCCGCTGTTATTATGTGCCTGAAGGTTTCCCCCGGGAGTGGGCCTTGGAACGCGGCGGCTGGGGTTACGGTTGGTCTCGAAGATTCGGGTTCCCCAGCGGATGCCTTCTGTTCAGTTTGTTGTTGGTCCACTCCCGAACCTTGTACTGCCTGAGCCCTGGAGAAAATCTCCGGTCTTTGTTCCTCTGTTTGCTTCTCTTCTTGTTCTGCAGCTTCTTCTTCTAGGTCCCGGAGGTCCACAGCCTCTTGTTCTTTCTCCGGGACTTCCGTCCCTGCTTGTGTATTGCCTCCTTGCAAGTTCCCGAATTCATCGGTTGCAAATAGATCAAACTCTTCTTCTGGAGGGGGACTGGCTGGGTCCTCTGTTTGTTCTGCCTCTCTCTCTGGTTCCAGGGAACTGGAAGAGAGGATCTCTACCTCTCTGGGGAGGGATGCCCTTGGCGCTGGTTCTGCCTTTGGCTGTTGGATGTGCTTTCTTTTCCTCCGGGTGATTAGAGGTGGTCCTGCATCGGCCATTGTTGTTGCTTCCGTGGGATCAACCCCAGTTGCCTTGGACATTAGGGCTGCCAGCGACGGGGAGGAAGGGGGACAAATTGGCCCGGACATGAGCGGGGGAGTTGCCAGCTTCGTCAATAGTTGCTCCCTCATTTGTTGGGAGGCCGCCATGGATTGCTGAAGCTGTTCTTGTATGGGAATCTACTGCGTGGAGGGGGTGAGGGCTATCCCCTTTCCTTTGGCTGCGCCCTGTGCAGAAGTCCCGGCTGGTGAAGATGTCCCGGCCCCCGGAGTCGATCTTAATACCGGCGGTGAAGTTACTCTTGGTGCCGGTCGGGGACCAAGGCGCGCACTCCCGGGGCACACCTGCTTGAAATATGTATGACTTCGCTCGACAATTGCCTGAGTGAAGTCCTCGATTATGTGATCTTCTTGGGTGGCCCAGTTTATTGCGGGCAGTGCCAATTTATCAATCCCCTTTTCCCAGTACTGGGGATCTGTGGTAGGGGTGGTGTCAGAAAAGCCCTCCGGGAATCTCTGGAGCTTCAGTTCTTGCATCATTCCAGCTGTCATTCTGTCGAAATGCCAGCTGCGCACATCCATATCATCCTGGCGATCTACCCAAAAGTCTTCTATGTGTGCGTGGTGGGGCTCCGAGGCCCGGGGTAGTGCTGTTGCGATTCGGCCATGCGGATCAAAGTTCTTTCGCGCCAGATAAAACTCCTACAAGTTGTAACTTTTAAGCTCATTGTCTGCCTCCTTCGCGGCGGCCAGACTGCAGGTATAGTTCCCACAAGAGATCAGGAATGAAACATTGGTGACCTTCTTGTGGCCCAAGAGGGTATGCAGCTCCGTCATTTGTCTGCAATACTCTAGCAGCACGATCTTGTCCCCGCAATGCCTGGGCAACAAGTAGGGTTTCCCAGAGAAGCCGACGACCCTAATGTAGGTATGCTGCTGGAATTGAATGTAGTAGTGCCCATAACTACTAACAAATGTCATCGCCTCCTTAGACAGGCGGTATCCGGCATCCCGGGTGGGCGTCAGCAGATGATAGTAAACGAAGCAATCGTTTACCCGGCAGTAACTAGGGAAGCTGGCCTCCCATTGAATCTGTGGGAAATGGTCCCACAGTGCTCTTTGTCCCAGACCAAACTTGAGGACGCCATCTGTGAGCAGGCCATTGGAGTGGGGCCTTTGATGAGCCAAGGCCCAGAAAACATAAGAAGTCATGTAGAACTTCTTATGCTCGTTCAACTGCCGGAACTGGGAGTCGACATGGTTGGAAATAATAGTAGCCCAGTCAAAGAATTGTCCCTTAGTTGTCATGGCGAACAGGAAATAGTACATCCATTTTGCAAATTCTTGGGCGGAGGGTTTCCCAAATACCCGTGCCAATGCAATCATCCCCATCTGGATGCTCTCTTTGAATTCAGAGCGGGGGATATCAATCTTCATTCTTTTGGGGTCCCTCTTCGGGACTTTGAGCCAGTTGGTGTTTATGTACAACCGAGAGGCCTCCTCCAGCTCGGTGAATTTTTTCAAGGAATCTGACCTTGTAACCACTGTAGCTTGATCAAATTACGGGATGCCCAGGCCAATTTGGAAAGTGGCTGGGTCCAGGGACACCAGTGGAGTGGGGAATCCTGATGGTTCTACTGGTGCTAACATGACGGCCTGGACGGCTGAGTTATAGTGGGCCGCCAGAGTAAGCACAAGCTCCGGAGACTGCATGGAGTATGGGAAGCAAGCTTCCCGAAGAATACCAGAACCTCCGATGTTAATAGCAAGTATATCTCCAGCCTGTCGCTGTATATGCATTATCTTTACTAGAGCCTGCATTTCTGCCCAAGTCCCGACGCTGGCGTCGGTCATCATATTTATCTTGGACTCAATCTTCGAGCCCACAATCTCCTCACCCTGCATATACTTCATGGTGAGGGGCAGCTTTGCCAGGGCCTTCTCTATCTTAGACTTTGCCGCTGCCCTGGTCTCGGTTGTGGATGGCAACTCCGGACTCCCGGGAGGAGATGATGCGGATGCTTCAGACATGGTTGTAAAGTGAAGTCCGGACCTGCGAGACAAAGCGACCGTCAGAACATATTTATCAAAATAAAACAGTAACTCCGGGGTCCGGAGTTCTTACCACCGCGCCGTTTGCTTTTCCTGAAAAGTTAGTTTTTGCATAAGTATCCGAAAAGAAAAATATAAACTTGGCATTTTCATTACATCTCCGGGTCCGGGAAAATTTTTCACTCTTGACGGAGAAATGGGATGGATGACGGAAAGGGAGCCTGGAGCCTAGAGAAATGACCGTTAACAAAATTGAAGGCATGTCCACGTGGACGCCACGTGGGTGGGCATTGAATGGATGGGATGGCACTGGCGGCGGAGGAGACTACTCGAATGCACAAAAAGGGAAAGCCACATGGCCAGGAGTAATTGCGCGCATGGGAAATAAATAAGGCTCTGACAACCTTGATGGGGGAGAGAGAAAACTGCCAGTTTGAAACTGGCCACGAGCCGAGTTTCAAACAGGTGGTTTTTCACCTTGAAGCAATTTTGAAGGCAGAAACCAGAAGCAGAGGCGACTCGACCAGCTCGTCGAGCCACTCGGAAGGATATACAGAGAGCTGAAGGGTATATACACAGACTGAAGGGATATATACAAGGGTTACCTACAGAAATATATACATATATACATCAATATACACACGGGTGACTCCTGCGAGAAAACCAGACGAAGCCGCAACCAAAATATACAATTATTTACATCAAATACATGATATCTACAGGCTATTTACGAACTATTTACAAACTATCTACAAACTATTTACATCTACAGAATATTTACAGACTATCTACAAAATATTTACAGACTATTTACTTCTGCACAGAAGGTGGACAACCTTCAGACAGAGCCAACCCACCAATGGGTGGCGAACCAGAGGCAAGAAAAGAACAGACGACAGAAACGAAATGAAATGAAACAAAAACAAACGAAAACAAAACCAGGCGGAAACAACAAAAAAAAAACCAGAAAACGAACACAAGACAGAGAGAAGGGAAGCGGAAGTACCAACCTGAAAACGCAGAAGGTGGAGGAAGGGATTACCGAGAACTCTGCAACAGCTTCGAATCGCCAAGCTGTCAAGATCACCACCACGGAGCACTAGCATACGTCTGAGAATAGTAGAAGGTGTTTAAGCTTTGATTACTGCAAATTCTTTGTAACTACTCTGCTAATTGCTTTGAAAATGCTATATTTCTCTCTAAGTGCTTCAAAGATTTTAAACGCGGTAAATGTGAAAATGACGGGTAAGCTCTATTTATACCCATGGTAAAAGCAATCCTCCTCCTTCCAGAGTTTTAGGTTAGACGAAACCATCCAGACTCCGGGCCCGGGGATTCCTTACGATGATATTCCTAGAACTTTAGGAACATCATCAAAAACAATCCCGGAGTCCAGAATCAAACTTCCCACCAAAAGACAACCTCCGGGATCCGGGATCCCGGAAGAAAAAAAATGAACCAAGGAAACGACACACTCCGGGGAAGAAAAACCCGGAGGAAGCAAGCAAGAAGGAAAAGAAAGACGAGGCAAGGCCGGAACAAAAAGCAAAGCAAAAAAAAAAAAAGGGGGACCCAACATTTTGCACACAAAATGTAGGGACGGGGATGCAGGGCATAACACACTGATAATGAGGGGCAGTTCAAAAATAAGGATTTGACAGAGCTATGCTCTAAGTTTAAAATTAATCAGCATTGGTCTTCCATCTATTAGCCTCAGGGTAATGAACAAGCAGAAGCATCAAACAAGACAATCCTTAAAATCTTGCATTGCATAGTGCACAAATCTAGATGAGATTGGCATCTCCAGATCAATCCAGCTCTCTGGGCATACAGGACAAGCATAAGAACACCAATTGGGGCTACGCCCTATGCTTTGGTTTATGGAGTAGATGTTGTGTTACCAATTGAGGTTGAGATTCCTTCTCTATGAGTATCTCTGAAGGGCCTCATTGGTAATGATGATAACAAAATATCTCAGCTACAAGAGCTAGAACTACTTGATAAACACCGACAAGTGGCATTTGATCACCTTAGAGCATACCAGAAAAGGATGTCCAAGAGCTATAACAAGAAATTTTTCCCAAGGGATTTCCAAGTGGGTGACCTCGTTCTAAGGGAGAACCCTAAGAATCAACAACATCGGATCAAGAAAGGAAAATTTGAACCAAATTGGCTTGGTCTATATGTTGTCACAGCAGTATTTGGGTCCGGCACCTATCAAATTTCTACTACTGAAGGAGAGCAACTCAAAGAGCCCATCAACGCTCTTCATCTGAAATAGTTATACAGTTGAGACATCTCCAGTATGCTCATGTATATAGTAAAGTTCTGAAAAAATGGTCATCTTAGTGAAAACCTAGTGATAGGCACTTTGATGTATCTCCAAAAAAATCATATATTCCAAAAGTACAAAAAAATTGAAAAATACTAAAAAAGAGGGGAAAAAAAAAAAAAGGTGTCATTGATGAAAACCTAGCAAACAGGCGTCATGGTAGCAAAAAAAAAAAAATTCTGCCAAGAAGGTGAAAACCTGGTAAACAGACACCTCTTGTTCCACATTGCTATATCTATCGCAGCACCAATTGGCTTTATGTAGTTGCTTTCCTACTTTGGTGCTTTCCTACTTGCATTTGCCTTTCCGCATACTTTCAATTACCCATCAAGACACCAACTTACATGGATTGAAACTGGTCATACTCTCGGGGAAACCCTCCTAGTCTAGGGGGCAGTGTCCTATTACCTTTTGAGGATCTACTTCGTGACAGTCACCAGTGGTTCTCACTGCATCTGCCTACTGTCATTTAGCTTATACTGAGTTCTCTCTCCTCAAGAATCTCTCTCGCGTCAGTCACTAGTGGTCCTCACCATATCTGCCTACTATCATTGTACTATTGAGATTTCTCGCATCCATTACAGTTGGAGTTATACTCAATCGCTCTATCTATCGATGCTCAGTCTTGGCATTCTTGTCTTTAGTTTGTACATAGCTTTCGGTCACTTTTGTGACACTTTGGTTCCTTTACAAACCCTCTTGAATTGATACTGATTCAGCACCATATGCTTGGGGGAAATCAAACCTCATTTATCCTCACAACATACATCAAGTCAACCATCAATACTTGGGGGCATGGGTCTTCCATTTGATCACATCTTTGGTTTACAGCCGAGTCAGTAATCTTGTCACTTCTACAGGACAACTCGCTACTGACACAAACTGGTGTTTTTCAACACCACCATAAATAGTGTTTTTCAACACTATCTTTGGACACATCTATGTTTTTCAACACACATTGGATATCTCAAACGTAAAAATCTATCGATAACAATCAAACACAATGCACTCACAAGCACCACGGTGTTTTTCAACACCCCTCTACACATACATATTCAAAAACTTTGAAACTGGCTGAGCTATGATTGAATCTTTCTTTGTATGTTGTCTGTTCTCATGGATTTGATTGATATTTTCTTTGTCTACTGCTTGTTGGTGTAGTCCCGATGATCCGGCAATATTAAATAAACAAAGTGTATGTGATAAGAGCTCCCGCACTAAGGTGGAAAAGCCTCACATCCCTCGATCTTGTTTATTTGTACGTCGTGGTGATGTCGGTACTATCTCCTTGACTGTTATTGCTCTACTTGTTTACGCACGATTGCACTCATGGTTATCTTGGCTTTGAATACCTTGATACTGGTGTACTCTTTTGCAACATCAACTGGAAACAATGTTCAAGTCATCTTGGCTTTTGTGCCCTGGTTCTTACGTTTGTTTCCTATATTTTATCTGATGAAAGTCATATTCATATTCTTATTGTCACAGTGGCACTAGTAAGGATTGTATCGACTCCGATGTTCCAAAAATGCTCAATGATGATAATTATATGATGGGTCTCACAACCATGTCCTAGGAATTGCATCTAGCATATGACTGCATTTTCATTCTAGACTTGCATTGTGGCAGCAATTTGATGCTCACTTCATTGCATTCTCCTAGATTTGTACAATGGGGAGTTCTTCTTCTGAGTCTTGGTTTCATCATGGCTGCACAAGTGTTCGATCCCCGCTCTCAATTCTTCACATGTTCTCTTGGTTAGCATCTGTCACAAATCTAGACACCCTACATGAGATGTTAGTACCATATACATTACATTTGCATTATCATTTACCCATTACATTTACATATTTCCATTCACAAGTGCATTCACCTAAATCATCTACATACATACAAATTTGCATCTACATACATGTGCATTTCATACATTTACATATATTCAAAACATGTTCATTCATTTTCATACATTCTAACTCATCTAAACATCTAAGCATATAGGAAACATCTCATAAAATACAAATGTGACACATGTGATGATACCAAAAGACGAGCTCATATATATATATATACATATATATATATATATATATATCAAATGTGTCGATATAATGCAAAATGGTGCTACTTGAGCACAGTCTATCTCAAAAGTGGTGGTACAATACACTGATGCCAACACATCAGATACATCATATGATCTCATCTATCAGTATATCAAGCCTAACTCTGGCCCTCTCCCTCGTCACCTGGAAGAGGTGGAGGAGGAGGCATATCTGGTGGCGGTGGTGCCACTAATACATTTTGCATCGTTTTGCGACGGCTATATGTCACAATTATGATAGACATGTGTCACCAGTGCGACAGTAGTAGATGTCACTCATTTTTAGTCGCAAATTACGACGTCTGTCACCACCCGTCACAATTACGACAGCTATCCGTCGCTATACTGCCACTTTATTCTGGCATCATCTGGCCATAATTCTTGTGGAATGCGTCGCAAGTGCGACGGATACCAATGCGATTGTGACAGGATTTTGGCGTCGCCGCTATAGCAACCCCGTCGCAATCCCCTTGGCTGACGTCGCAATTGAGACGGATCCCAATGCAATTGCGACGGGCATTTGGCGTCGCCGCTACAGCATCCCCGTCGCAATTCAGGGGGTCGACGTCGCAATTGCGACAGTTACAAAGTAAAACAAAAAAATAAATTATTTGTTTATTATTCAATATTAGGGGGTCGACGTCGCATCGTTCTTGTGGATAGCATTGATAATAGATTTAATGTGCTACTAAGAAAATTAGATTATTATCTTCTAAAAAAATAATCTCAAA
>MU226501.1:177004-195646 GCA_018584345.1 Thuja plicata | reverse complement strand
AATGAGAATTTCACAAATTCCAATTCCTATTTTCAGTTTGACAACCAAACAGAGAATGTGGATTTACAAATCCATCTTCCAGGGCAACCAAACAGTCCCAAAAAATGAAAACCAGGGTTTGCATAACTAGGCTATGGATAACCATGATTTGTTTCATTTTCCAATTCCCCAACCAAACGGGCCCTAAGGCCCCGTTTGTTTGCAGGAATTGGAAGTGACACTTCCCGGTTTTGGGAGTGACACTTCTCATTTTTGCAAATCCGCTGTTTGTTTCTCTAAATTGCAATCCTGGATTTGTCAAGTAAAACCAGGTTTAGACACCAAAATGAGTGGCATCATCTTCCTACTAATAGATGGAATTAGAAATCATACCCTGGTTTTGATATAATAAGGTTTTGAGTTAAATTCCAATTCCCCAAGATGCAAAACCAGGATTTCAAAACCTGGTTTTGTGATAATAAGGTTTTCACTCAATTCCAATTCCTGCAAACAAACGGGGCCTAAAAGAAAATCAAACAAGTATTGGGTGCGCTTGTTTTAACTCAATGAAAGTTGTAATGAAAATTTTAGTTGCATTTCAAATTTATTAGCATGCTTTGATTATTTCATTTTTCTTGTGTTTACATGCTTTTGTTTGTTGTGCAGCTACAACTATTTTCATTGCATACACATAGCTGTATGAGAAGGTTGCCATTTCTAACAAATAAAAACCCAAGCGATCAACTCAACATTCCATCCAACAAATAAAGACTTCATGAAGCAGATACACCAAACCCATCTATGATAGTAAAGCAGACATTTCCACTGTCGAGGCAGTTTCCGATGCTCTGTAACCATCTTCTGAAAATAACGAACAACATCTCTGTTATTGGAATTCGCTTACGAGAACCTTGGCCACCTGCTTAAGGATGTGTTTAGAGTTAAATTTTACACATTGGTTAGTTATTGGTGAATACAAAATATTAACGAGTCTTTTATCAATTTAATATATAAATATCAATAACATCCTATGAACTTTTATCACTTGCTTCTCCATACTTAGTAGTATCTATAAATGAAAAATCAGATAACGGAAAAATGAAAAATCAAATTCGCTTGTTTGCTCTCCGTAAAATCATTTGTTGCGTCCATCTAGTTCTGTTGAATAAAGATCTCTGTTTGCAAAATGTGAAACACTATTAACACCAAAATATTGTAACGTGTTTTTGACGTTACCTGCTACATATGCAATGGGGGCGACGTCTATCCTAGTGTCGCTTGCGTCTGTTTCCAATTGAGCGGCTACTTGTGGTTCTACAAATAACAAAATTTGCCCGTTGTTTATATAGCGTCTACAGAGATAATATAGCTGTGAAATATTTATTTTTATTCTACCGAAATCGCTTCTTCTTGTATTAGCATTGTTACCTGGAAGCAATTTTTCTGGGATGCACATTTCCCTCACATTATCTCCTATATCTGTAATTTCGTTTCTTCTTTCAAATGGAGAGAAAAGAGCATAATAATCGTCCTCCTTCTCTTTGACTTGTCTAGTAAGCACACCCGCGATCTGTAATTCCAAAAACCTCCTGTATTCTTCTTGACTGGGATCAGGTAGGTCAAGTGACAGTTGAATTATCTTTTGTAGGTACTTCTCAGCTAATTACCGAATGTTTCGTTGAGATTTATCTCCATGCCTTTTTATGATCGCTTGGTTGATCATGGCTTTGTTCATCCCTACTATTACACTGATTTTGCATACGGCCAACACAAGATTTATTGCTGATAAAACCTGTATCACATACAAATTTCGAATTAATAAACTCTTACTACTACCAAAGTTTCAGACGACAATAGATTCCCTTTGTATTTACCTGCAAAATGACAGATTCTTGACAACGGTCAAGATCATCTACAAACACGATAATTCTAGGATCATCTTTTTCATCACATGTATAGGTAGAAGCAACTTGTGGATTTGACATGGTCTCTCCAAAGAATTTAGGCCACAAGTATAAAATCATGCAACACCTACTAATCAAGTGCCAAATGCAGCTCGCAGCAGTGCATAGGAAAAATGGCTTTCTACGAATCTCTCCTTTGAGAAAAATAATGTCAGAGATTACTCTTTCCTGATAACCCAACTTGTCCGTATGGTCAGGGAATTTCATGTAATTCATCAATTGAGCACTCACAGGATTTAGAGTGGCCATCACTGTTTTTCCCCAGCGACCGAGACCATCCTAGTGGCCCGTCTCTGATAACATCAGAACTTTAACAACATAAATTTCTGAGCTTTTAAAAGCTGGCAATAGTGCAGATTGAGCCGCTGTCTTCAGTAAAATGCTCTCGGTCTAATTAAAACAAGAAGCAAACTTAGATTCACGAAATCTATATGCGAAATATTAGCACATTAGCAAATAAAAATAAACCAAATGTTTAACCTGTGCCATTAGGCTGGATTTTCCCTTTCCCTTTCCCCAGCTACCACATATACCGATAGCAATAGGAGGTTGTACATAAGGATTTAACAGTAATGCAGCAAGACCATAATCAAAATCAGCTCTTCCTGTAAGATTAAACATGTGTTTGTTAGTGGATTTAAAATCAATGATTATACAAATTTGTCAAAAAGGGACGATACTATTATTTTACCGAGATAATCTTCGACAGAAGGTTGGTCATTTGCCTGCATCGGACTACGAATTTCATTGACAACTGCAAACCACATAACAGTTTTTAAACAATAAGAAACTCTTATGTTATTGACAAAAAAACAAATACTGCAGGACACTTAAATTGTTGAGAATAAATCTACAGACTAATAAATTGAAAAACAGAACAGAAATATAAAGATTAGAAACACACAACAAAGACACAATAAATTATAGTGGTTCATCCATTGCTGGACTACATCCACTCTTCAAGCAGAGGATATCAGATTATATTATCACAATACAACAATACAGCAGCTCCGTATGATATTACATATACATGCACACAATAATCTATGTTTAGCATTGCATCATTCTGGGAAGAAGAAAACGGCTCTGGAAGAAAACGGTTCTGCATCTGGTGGTTGCAGACAGAGAGAAAAGATTGGTCTTCACAGTCTCTGATAGACATGGCAGAGGCAGAGCCGTTACAATCTCCCACTTAAAGTCCAATCATTTCTATGATAAGAGCTGCATCAAGATATCCCCCGCTTGGTGCTTATGGCTATGTCGTCACAATGCCGAGAGAAGTTCTATAGAAATCGAACTTCTCCCGAGATACAACCTTCGTTAATATGTTTGCTGGATTTACTTTAGTATGGATTTTCTCTAACTGGAATGTGCCTTCCTCAAGAGCATGACATATGAAATGATGTCGTATTTCTATGTGCTTCGTGCGACTGTGGAAAGCTTAATTTTCAGCCAAGTGAATGGCACTATTACTATCACAAAACAGAGTGAGACCAGATTGTTTACATCCCAACTCTCCTAACAATCGTTGTAGCCATATCATCTCTTTGGCTCCCTCAGTTAGAGCAACATATTCAGCCTTAGTAGAGGAAAGAGCAACAATCGTTTGCTTACGAGCGGCCCAACTAATCACTACCCCGGCAAAAGTAAACACGTAACCAGTAGTAGATTTTTTTTCATCTAAATCTTCAGCCATATCCGAATCAACATAACCACAGAGTTGAATTTCCTTCCCAGTAAAACATAAAACATGAGCAGAAGTACCTTTCAAATATCGGAGAATCCATTGAACCACCTACCAATGAGTCGTTCCTAGATTACTCATAAATTTTCTCACAACTCCCACTACATGAGCAATATCCGGACGAGTGCAAACCATTGCATACATAAGACTACCAACTGCAGATGAATACGAAACATTATCCATTTCATTTTCGTCTTCTAGAATTGAAGGACACATCTCAGAGGACAACCGGAAGTGATCAGCCAAAGGAATAGAAACCGACTTAGCATTTGACATATTAAACCTGTCTAAAACTTTTAAAATGTATTTCTCTTGAGATAATCTAATCTCCCATTTCTCTCTATTTCGAATTATATCCATCCCGAGAATGTGTTTCACTGCCCCTAAATCTTTCATTGCAAAATGAAGAGCCAAATGCCTTTTTAATTTGTTAACGATCCGCACACTAGTTTCGGCAACCAGCATATCATTAACATAAAGTAATAAAATGACAAACTCACCAGTAGAAAGGCGTCTTGAATAAACACACGGATCTGATTCATAGCGAACAAAATTTTGCTGAGTCATGAAACTGTCAAATTTGAGATACCACTGCCTCGGGGCTTGCTTAAGTCCATATAAGCTTCGTTTCAGTCTGCAACATAAGTGTTTGTTGCCCTTTTTAATGAAGCCTTCAGGTTGCTCCATATATAGTTCTTCCTCAATATCGCCATGAAGAAATATTGTTTTAACATCGATTTGCTCAAGCTCGAGATCCCAAGCAGCTACCATTCCCAAAACCAAACGTATTGTTTGCATTTTTACATCTGGAGAGAAAATTTCAGTAAAATTGATGCCCTTTTGTTGAGCAAAACCTTTCACTACCACTCTGGTCCAGTATCTTTGTCGTCCTCCAGCTTCTTCCTTTAACATGTAGACCCATTTATTTTTCAAAATCTTTCGATTCAGTGTAGCAGAAACCAAATCCCAAGTATTATTTACTTGTAAAGACTCCAATTCGTCCTTCATGGCATCAAGCCAATGTACAAAATTTATATCATTACATGCTTGTCGAAATGTTTGTAGCTCTGCCTGATCAGAACATAATGAAAATAGAAGCTCATAATCATCAAACTTTCTTGGACATTTTCTCTCTCTGGTAGACCTTCGTAGCAGAATGCTTTGATTTTCATCTTGACTGTGATCAGCATATGAACTATCTATATTTCCCACACCTTGTTGGTTTTGGACACTCTGTTCTTTTTGTGCAGCGGTTTCCATACGCTTGTCATGGAGGCCAGTAGCCGTTATTTTCTTAGCTTCAAGTGAGCAAGACAGAGCAGGCCACAGCGATAACAAGGTGGGTGCAAAATTAATAAAAGTTTGTCCTGCATTAGAAAGGGGCAGAGGGGTCTGGCGCGGGGAAGTGGACTGCTTAGGCTCTTCCCGCGGCAGAGGAGAAGCCCACGATAAAGTGGAGTGGGGAGGCTGCGTGGGGAACAAGACATCCCACATAGCAACATCATCTTCAGACCGAGGTTGGCCTTCCAGCATGGGTGCAAGTGGAGGCATGATGGAGAGAGTCTGTTCTAGCAGCGTTGAAACAATGACAGGTTGTGTATTAATTATAAATGACATTGAAGTAGTAATTGAGGAGGGATTGACATTTCCTGGGGGCACAACAATAGTAGAGGGATGGATTGTAACCCAGGAAGCTCATTGTACATGACTACCATTGTCAAACAAATCAAATTTAATAAAATCATCCGAAGTGGAGTTCTAATTTTGTAAACCTGAGAAAGACTTCTTATTAAATACAACATCCTGACTGCGAATCACTTTCTTGGTGATTGAATCCCAAAGACAAAAACCAAATTGATCCTCAACATACCCCAAAAATATGCATCACTTCAATTTAAAATCTAATTTTGTTATCTGCTCTTTCAAAATGTGAACATAAGCATCACATCCAAACACATGCAAATGACTGAATGAAATTCTTTTATCAGACCACCTCTCCTCTGGAATATCAAAATCAAGTCGAGATGAAGGAGCCCAGATGATTAGATAAACCGCTGTATTACATGCCTCTGTCCAGAATTCTTTCCCCAAACCAGCATTGGAGAGCATGCATCGAGCTCTTTCCAGAATAGTCTGAAATAACCTTTCTGCTGCACTGTTTTCTTGAGGTGTATAAGAGACTGTATTAATATGACGAATGCCATGATCTGCACAAAAAGAATCAAATTTCGAAGAACAAAACTCGCCACCATTATCCGTTAGAAGACATTTTATTTTCTTGCCAATCTGATTTTCAACCTTTGCCTTGAAAATTTTAAATTTTGTAAATACCTTTGATTTATTATTCAGCATATAAATCCAAACTTTACGAGTGCAATTATCAAGAAAAGAAACGTAATAATTTGCACCACCAATAGAAGTTGCCTCTGTAGGACCGAAAACATTGGAATGAATGAGCTCTAATGGAGAAGATTTCTTCTTATGACCCGTCTGCACAAAGCTGGTTCGATTTTGTTTGTCATAAAGACAATTCTCAGATATCTCCAAATCAATTGATTTGAGACCTGGTAGTTGATCGCTTTGAATCATAACTTCAAGACCCTTCTTGCTCATATGACCGAGTTGCTTATGCCAAAGTTCAGCATTACTATCCGTAGCGGTCATGGCTGCTCCCACTTCACCATTGCACTCTAAAACATATAAACTCCCTAATTTCTTTCCTTTTACCAAAATCAGCAAACCTTTGTTTACTTTCCATGAATCTAAAGAAAAATGTAGATTGCAGCCTTGTGCATAAAGCCGACTTACAAAAATCAAATTTCATGTAAGAGAAGGAACATGACGGACATCTTTCAAAATCCATTTGCTTCCATTTTTCAGCAATAATAAAATATCACCCTTTCCTACAATGTCACATTCTTTGTTATCTCCAAGAAAAACTTTGCCAAACATACCTTCTTGATAGTTCGTGAAAGCACTCCGACATGGAGTAGCATGGAAAGAGGCTCTAGAATCTAGAACCCACAAACTTGCATTTGTGTCACCAGTTGCAAGAACCAATACACCATCATCCTTAACAGCTACAGTATGTACTCCATCATTTATCTCTCTATCTTGGGCCTTTTTGTATTTCCAACATTTCTTCTTGGTATGTCTCGGTTTACCACAAAATTAGCATGTACCATTTCTTCCTCTTGATTGTGATCAATGTATGGAGTGAGACCTTCTATTGTTGTGACTTCTACCTCTTTCTTGACTCCTACCTCAATTTCTTGTGCTAACCGTTGTTAATGCGTCACCTGAGGAAGACACATGATTCTTCCTACGCATGTCTTTGCTGAGAAGTGTAGCAGCAACCTCATCAAATTTAAGTTTAGTTTTGGCAGCCACCGAAGTGTTGACTGCCATTACCACTCCTTCCCAACTATTTGGTAATGAACATAATAGAAAAATAGCTTTCATTTCATCATCTAATGAAATGCCTACTAAAATTAATAGAGAAAATAATGTATTGAACTCGTTTAGATGATTCGACATAACTCCTCCTTGTTTCATTTTTAGATTGTATAATTTTTTCATAATGAACACTTTGTTCGATGTTGAAGCTATCTCATATAATGAAGATAATTTATCCCATAGCTCTTTTGTTGTCTTCTCTGTCAAGACATTGAAGAACACATTTCTCAAGAGTGATAGAAAAATTGTTGCATGTGCTTTCTGATTGAGCTTCTCCTATTCTTCTAGCGTTAAAGATCCTTGACCCTTGGTCTTTCCTTGCAATGCGACTGAGAGATCCTACTTAATCAATAATGATTCAATCTGCACTTTCCATAATCCAAAAATTTTCCCAGAAAACTTTTCAATTTTCCATTTGTCTGCTTCGTCCATGATTTCGAGAAATCTTCACCGATTCCCAGAAAAGCAAAACAAGCTTTCCCATATCTGATACCAATTATTGAGAATAAATCTACAGACAAATAAATTGAAAAACAGAACAGAAATATAAAGATTAGAAACACAGAACAAAGACACAGCAAATTATAGTGGTTTATCTATTGTTGTACTACATCCACTCTTCAAGCGTGGAGGATATCATATTATATTATCACAATACAACAATACAACAGCTCCATATGATATTACATATACATGCACAGATTAATCTATGTTTACCATTGCATCCGTCTAGGAAGAAGAAAATGGTTCTGCATCTGGTGGTTGCAGAGAAAAGATTGGTCTTCAACATGGCAGAAGCAGAGCCGTTACATAAATTACCTTTCAGAACATTCTCTCTCTCTCTTCGTCTTTCAATGAAAATATCCAGCCCAAATCTACAAGGTCTGCAATCCTAGCGCCTGTTGTAAGCAGTTGTTTTGTCAGTTCAATATGTCCAAATAAGCAGTCGTTTGCAACAAATTGATGTTTTCATTGGTCAACTCTTTCAGTTTGTGTAAAAGAAATGCTTTCAGCGCACTAACATAGCTTAGACAGTTCTCAGCAATACCCATGCCTTAGGCTGACATCCGCAAGAAAATCAATTGTCTATCCTTGGATACACATTTCTTTAGAAGTAATTCAACCAAGTATATTCCATCTTCTCCAGTTTTGGTTTGGACGGCTTAATGCAGAGTCGTCCTGCCTTTCCAATCACGTTCAAGAAGCGGCTGAGCTCCCCAATGCAAGAGAACTTTAATGGTATCCATGTGTCCCCCTTGCAGCTTTGTGCAGGGCCGTCTGTCCCTTGTAATCTTCCACCTTCACATAGATTTTTGGATGTGCTGATCGACGGAGCAGGACGTCTGGTTGAAATACCTTTCCCTATGAAGCAGACACGTGTAATGGGGTTAGCCCTCGATGATCTATCATATCATCAAGGGTGATGCCCTTCCTTTCCATCATACTTGTGATGACATGAATTGTATCCGACATCATGGAGAGAGTTTCGACCTTTTCTATCTTTTAGAGCAAGGCCTCATGCAGTTGCTTAGCTTATCTATGCTAGCAGCCACCGCTCAATATTTTAAGGAGTAAAATGTGGAGCTGGTGGCCCCATGCAAATTCAATTTTGCTACTTATTTTTAAGCAACCACTTTAATTATTTTAATATAATTTTTTAATTATTTATTTAGATGCACAAATTAACAAATTATTATTGATTTTGCTTGTAAAAATTGGAGGGAAAAAGTGGAGGCAAAATTTAGTAGAAAATAAAGGAGGGAAAGAATTTTATGAAGCCACATGTCATTATTTTCAATAAGCAGTTGCTGCTTATTTTAAGCCCCCCCATTTTCCCCATAGCTTATTTTTATTTGCTACAAAATAGGTGCTCCACAAAAATAGGAAAAGATTCTAAATTTTCCTTTTCCCACAATTTTTATTTTGCATGGAAACACTGTACTGCTTAAATTTAAGAAAAAAATTCATTTAAACAGTCGCATGGGGACATGGTATTAGATCTACCAAATCTTGAATATCTGCAAATACCTTATCCTAGATAGATGAATATCCCTTGTACGCTATTACATTCAGAGTTGTCTTTCCCTTGTTATCACACATGGATATGAGCTTCTTCCTATCTTGGCATTTCAGCAATAGATCAATTGTATCTGTCGTACCAAAATCATCTTCACACATAGCAGCATAATGCAAAGTTGTTTTCCCCTCCTCATCCACCTCCACTAGACTTATTCCCCTCTTCAACAGCTTTCTCACAAGATCTGTCTTGCCTTCCAATGCAAATTGACGCAAAATCTTGCCATTGTCCACGCTCTTAAAATATATTTCAGGAGGTTGATCTAAACCTGGCAAAATCATTTATCAAGTTGTTGAGTTCTTTCAACTCTTTGACAGCTGGTACATTGTTGAGTGCTATCATCCCATCTCTTACACCTGTTGGATCCATAGTTTCTATTTTATCCCAAGAGTTGAGAAGCCAATATACAACTTCATAATTCCAATCTTCACAACATAGAAGTAATTCCACTTGTTTGCGTTCTTCAATGAGACTGACACTCTTGTAAATTTCCTTTCCTGAATCACCTAAAGCGAAAATGGGTTATCAAAAATGATTTAATTTCAGTTGAACAAAGAAAAATCTGGATAGTACTTAAGTGGGGTGGGGTGGGGTGGGGTGGGGGTGGGAGATTGAATAGCAAGCATGTAGCCAATGCAAAATCTAAAGTTATTTCCCGTCTGAAAATAGTAATCGGGACCACTTATCGAACCATCAAGAAGATGCGCCCTATCCTTACCTATAAGAAGACGTTGCTCTTTAATGTTCTCTAGATTCTCTCTTAGGTCCCATTTGGTTGGGGAATTGGAATTGGACTCAAAACTTGATTATCATAAAATCAGGTTTTGAAATTTCAGTTTTTCATCTTCCGAAAATAGTTTGGACTGTTTGGTTGACCTGGAAGATGAATGAGTCAATCCATCTTCTGTGTTTGGTTGCCAAGTTCGAAATTGGAATTGGAATTGAAAAATTCCAACTTCCGTGTTTGGTTCAACAATTTCGAAATGGAATTGGAATTAGACACTCCATCTTCTATGTTTGCTTCTACATTTCGAATTGGAATTGGAATTTGTCAAAGACTTTAATTTTTTTTTTCAATTATTTAATAATGTTTTAATTTAATGTTGTGATTAATTTTGTCCATTTTTTATTTTTTTTATTTTGAGTTTTTTTTAATTGTTACTTTTTTTAACTTTTATTTTTTGAATTTTGATTATATTTTAAATTTATAAGGAATATCATATTAGTTTAATTGATTAGTAAGTTACTAACTATATTAGTTATTATATGGATGTTGTAATACTTTAATAAAAAAAACTATCTTCAATCTTTTCTATGATTATGCAAGTAATCTCCATGTAGGATATTTTACCTTTTGACTCTTAGATGGTTTCTTCGATTCGTTGTTTAAACTCTAAGTAAGGATGTTTATATTCCAACTCAATTTTCATGACATCAAGACATCAAGACTATATTTCTATAAACAAGTTTTATAGTCCTCATCACAGTATATATATAAAACTATTTTTGTTGAATGACCCAACAAAGTAGTGTGATTAGAGCACAAATAAAACATCGTAGAAACTTGACATCAGCTTTATAGGTAGCTTCCACTTTTTCCATAGGGGTCTCCAGCGCCTTGCAAGACTTGCACTCATCATCCACAACAGGTATATGTCTAGATGGTGCAGGTGATGAAGACAGAGATGGGGCATCATCGGCCCACCGAAAGTAATCACATCCACTGCCATCCTACAATATAAATCTAAGTTAGTATTGCTATAATAATTAATATTTATTATTTGTAAACATTAAATATAGTATTATTAACAACCTTTTTCTTATTTATGCAATTTCAAAATTTACGGTCCCGATTATTGTTTGTGTGTGACGTCCTCAACACGCAACACACACCATTGACAGTCACACATAGGAACATTTATCATAGTCATCACCCCTGTATCAAACAGATTTTTGTTCATTCATACTATTGAAGCAACCAAACTTAGTATTTATACAAAAAAAATAATGAAACATCTATAGCATCAGATAGAAGATGGGGAAGAACAATATCCATGAACTGAATGTTGGTGTAAAAACACATCGTTAAATAATAAATCCACACTCTACACCCTTATGCCCCACACTCGGCGAGAAACTGTCTCATATCCTACTCATTCTTCCCATTTATGTTTGTACTGTTAGATGGTCAATCCTGCATATACAAACTAAACATGATAGAAAAACTAAAACTAGTTTATTTTTAAATGAAATACACCAAGGAGTACGATCAGAAATATTGATTGTTTACAAATATAAACAGTAAACAATCATCAAATAGCTCATTTTTTTATCAGCATATGTGGAGTCTCACATGTTTGTGTACTTCAGATTTTCTTATCAGATAGTTCATTGCATTCAATTGTGTACATAATTGTTGCATCAATGTTTCAAATCACACTCTATGATCCATCATCAGGATGAAAGAGATCAAAATGATTTAAAGAGAGCAAAATTATTGACTTCTCTTTCAATCCTTTTGCTTTTTCATCCTGATGAAAGATCACAGAGTGTGATCAGAAACGATGATGCAAAAAATATCTACACAATCGAATCCAAAAGCTATTTCAAACATTTTTAATATCAACATATGTGTAGTCTTACAATATCATCATACGTGTGGTCTCAAAACTATCCATTTATGTTTCTTTACCATGAGACATAACTATCCAAATGCAACAGTAATAAAAAATGCAACAGGTATATACATATCACATGAGACAAAATCATGAACAATATAGTTATCTACCAAAACACATTTATATCACCATCTGTTCTCAAGAACTAGAAATGGACAATTCTGAGAGTACACCTTGACAATGTATTATATTAAGCATTCATCATGTGGTACTCCTTGGTGTATTCCACTTAAATATCTTAAAGCGACAGGACTAACAAATGCAAGAAGAACTTAAAGGTTCCTTAACATGTTATTGAACAACTGAAGTAATGAATTGTTATATAAAATTGTAAAGAAGAAATATTGGATGATCTCCTAGGTAGAGTTTGCACAAGAGATATTCATATATAAAAGAGACCAATGTCATAATTTAACCATTTACATTTAATTTGTATTTGATAATGGATATAGACTTGAATTTGAAAGCAAAGATTAATGGAGTAAAATACCTACCTCACATCATAGCATATCTGAAAATGTCATTTCTTGATGCCTGTGTTGAGTTTCTAGAAAATCTAAAACTAGATCTGGAATGGAAACGCATAGACGAACAAAACCCAGAAATATTTTTTCATTCTGACACAGGTCTTATTTGAACCCTCAAGTCAATGTCACTATTGACTAGAATTTCCAATTGCGCCCTAGGGCAGAATCGACCTAAAAAGTCTCAGACTGAAATTCTGTTTTCAGATCCCAGAAGTTTACTGAAAAGGGTATCCACATCTACACTCTGTTCCACTATTCCCAAACCTGTAACTCCCTAAACAACACCTGCAAATATCTGAAAAAAGAGGGGTTTTGGGGTGGCTATATAGGGTTTTGCCTTAGTCAAACCCCCATTTTTGTGAGCTCCACCTCCACGAATAGCCGAATATAATAGAATATATGTGTGTTTGTTTCTCTTGGAAAGAGATTCGAATGTGTAATGTCAAGATCTAATCCTCTAAATTAGAAACCCTAACATGAATTGAAAATGAGAAAGCAATGCATAGATTTGAATGTGAAAAAGAAAGCATACCAAGCCCCCAAGGCTAAATTATTCCTACCAAACTCACAATCTGTAATTTCTACCCCGTGATAATATCTTTTGAATGCTTGAAGGTTGAAAATGGTGGATCCAAGAAGGAAGGAAGGAAGATGTCTCTCTTGCTCCAAAGAAGATCCACAATGTCTTGTCCACAAAAGTGCTTGAATATCTTAATGAATCATCATATCTTGTCCTTCTATATCATCCTCTTTCTTTCTTGCCTCATCATCATGTCATAATCATAATTGCATCATGTCATCTTACGATTCTTTTCCATTGTCCAAATGAAGGCAAAAGAGAGTGTTTATATAGAGATCTCAATATAGACCTCCTAGGGAAATGCAAGGGACCCAAATTTAGATTTCACCTTGAATTATGGTTCAATTACAATCACCAACCAAGGAGGGGATGTATTAATCCAAATATCGGGGAAAACACTTCCGCATCCGGACCCGGGGACCTATTTTAAATTTTAGAACCCCGGTAGGCTCCAGATTTGAAAGCAGGGACTACCACCTGACAAAGGTCAAGGTCAACCTCGACCTTGACCTAGGTCAAGGTCGACCTTGATTCTGACCTAGGTTAGAATCGACCTCAACCCAAAACTAAGGTTTCAGGCTAGTCTCCTTGGAAAATCTGTAGGATTCCTAGGTCAACCAGAGACCCAGGAAGGTGAGAAAACACACTAGTATGTTGGATAGAGGCACATAGGCCAAAGAGTAAGTATGATGAAGATTTAGGAGAGCCAATACATAGGTTCTACCCAAAAATGGAGTCATAGAAAGGGATATTAAGGAGGACCCAAAGGATCCTAACCCTAATTTCACCTAGAAATGCAGAATCAAGTGCATGTGCATCCTAAATGCAAATCTAATATGAAAATGTACTAAACGAGGGTGCTAAACCTACCAAAATGGAAGTGCTTCCATTTTAAGATGATACAAAAATAAGGTTCAATAGTATTATAAGTTCAAGTCAATGTTATTCTGAGTTACAAGGAAATGTGATTAGAACATATAGTGCACTATAATGAATCGAATACAGTCATGAAGGACAATGGTATTCAGGGAGCTATGAAAAATAGTGATGTTTCATATACAGATCAAGAACATCAATATAATTCATATGCAATAGATCAGAGAAACATTCCAAGCAATGAATTGTATGATAGTTAGATTGTACTACACAAGTACAAACAATACAAAAGGGAAATGATAATATTAGAAACTTAAGACAATATTGATCACATTGTATTTGTAATACATGTAATTGAATAAATTCAAGAGAAAATACCAAATTTGTGACAGGACCAAGCCACATCAATGGATTATACAAGCACCGTGATAATAGAATGAGAATAATAAGGCTGAAAATAATTTTTCACAACAAGGTATATTCATGGGGTTTTAGTCTAATGAAAATCAAATGATAGAAATGTTGTACATAGACATGTCGATCAAAGAAAACATAAAAATAGACTTGATAACAATTGATTTGACAATAAACATGTCAAATACAATGTAAGACTGTATTAATCAGTGATAATCAACAATTAGATTAACAAAGAAACAACATGCCAGTAAAAGTTATAGGAAAAAATAAGAAACAGATACCCATCAAATTTACAATATAAAATCCATAGAAGGCAGTCACGATATTACCATTTTGATCAAATGCCTAAAGAAGATGTCACCTTCATGAATTTAATGAAAGGAATACACAATGTGCAAAAAAGGGATGGTTTGAAAGGATTACACAATGTGCAAAAAGGGGATGGTATTAATCTCTTATAAAATTGCAGATTTAGTAGATTTGTATGCATGGTTTGAAAATGATAACTAAGTAGAGCATGAGTTTGTTCTAGTTATAATTTTGCCTAATTTTATGTTATGTTGGGATTTTGTTTTTTAGTGGTAAAAGCTCCTTGGGCCTATCTGTATCTTACCAGTTAAACCAATGCATTTTTTCTGTTCTATCATTTTATTCACTTATATTAGCAATTGATGGCAAGGGTTACATTTGGTGAATATATGTAGGTGATGATTATTGGTATTGAAGTTTCAACTGTAGAGTTTGGAGTCAGTTTTCATGAATTATCATTTTTTTGTGAACTAACATTAATGAAGATAGATTGGAAATGCACAGTTGAACCTCAATAAATCATCACATTCTTGTTGTTTATCAGCAACAACAAAAAATTTCAATACAACATAAAGCTCAACAAAATTGTATTCGATATAACTCTAGTGATACAAGAAGATGTTATCTTTGAAGTGGGTTTTCTGTAGGGTATGTGCAGCACAAACAACATTAGGCTTGGGCCAACACCTTTTGGAAAGCTATGGTTATATGAGTCAAAATTCTGAAAGTCGTTAAAGGATGATTTTACTAGAACTGAAGTGATCTTTTTTTTGCAGTCAAAGAGAAACAAAATCATATTAGAAATATGTTTTGATACCTTTACATTAAACAACCATTGCAAACTAATCTGTTTCCCATTTCTTATGTCAAGGTTCAATCAATATACAAATAAATGTATAGATAAAAATCTTATATAAGATGGAAAGAAAACCAAAGAAAATCTAACAGCTACAAAAGAACTTAAGAGCTAGAAGTAATTACACCGAATGTAAAAGGCATGGAGGCTTAAATGTCTGAGATATACAGGGCAGCATCTACAGGCATTTTGGAGAGTTTCTTCAAATGAATTATAGATAAAAATCCCAATTGAGATGTGTTGAACCCATATTAGGATGGGTGACATTGTAAGAACTAGTGTGTGTGGCATGTAACAGTAGGTATTTTAAGAAATGTGCTTATGGATCCATCATGATATGTGGAGACCATGAAAGAGAATTTTGCTAATTTGATCTGGCACCTAGCTTGTTTGAATCATTATGATTAAATTGTAGACCTTACTGTCTTGGTATGATGATATTCATATATCACTTAATGACTCTAAGAACTTTGTTTAATGTTTTGACTGTTGATCAACAAAATCTTAATTGGTGGTATGATGAGGAAGGTTTGGGTTGTTATGTCCTCATCTTGTTGGGACTATTTTTTCATCTGTGAGATAGGAAATGTGATTTCCTTATGTCTAGACGATGCAACCTCTTGGATGTACTCCATAAATCACTATTTACTTTTTGGCAGTTTGCCTAAGAAGAAATCCGAGTTGCTTCATGTTGAACTTGAAACTTAGGTCCATTTTGTTAACACTCTATAATGGTCTCCACTCTATAATGGTCTCTAATGGTTTTTCTTATATTTTTTAAGGATTTCATAAAAGTTATTCAAATTTTAATCGACAAAGTAGTGGCAACTAATTACTTGTCTTTCCCATTGAAGATTAAACATCTACATACAAACATTCTAAATAGACATGAATACGATTCTTTCCAAGAGCTATTGCTTGATACAGATTACATATAGATCACAAGCATAGAAAATAACTTCTCCTACATTCATATTCTTTATTTCTCTTGAAACCGTGAACTTAAATCAATCATGAGGCTGTTAAATGTAGTGTCCCCTTATTGCACCTAATCAGTTTGAGGATTCCAATAGCCTATTCCCGGGTTCTCGAAGTCTAAGTGGATGAGGTTAGTCACCTCAACACCCTGAGGAAAGATCTAGAAACTATTTTAAAGTGTATTCTAACAAGAGTTTTTGAAAATTGCATAATGGGAATTGCATGGCCCTGAGTTGGGTATTGAATAACCAGAGCCCGAACAGGCTTTCAGGCATGGAAGAAGGTAAAGGAAATATTGCTTAGGCTATTCTTATCATGAGAAATATATTACCAACAGATCTAAAGGCATTGATAGAATGCAAAAAAGTAAGAATGAAACATTTCCAGTGATGTAGTGGCATCTTCACTACAAACCCTACTGAATTTTAGTTTCCATAAACTCGATAATAAATTAATCAATACATATGTACCATATCAAAATTGTAAAAACTAATTGGAATATTGTGATGCAACAGCTTATCACCTCGTGAAACATGCAAAAGGGTAATTTATAATAGATGAAAATGTTTCAAAGACCTCCAAAAAGTCTAAATACAAAAAAATAATTTTGGTTAAAGTCATAGTTAAAACCTTAATAAATTTGTAAATGCTTTGGGCCGTGTGGATTATTACAATCCACCAAATGTGAATGCAATCCACTTCACTCTCTCCTCCTCATTCATTAGTAAGAACCCTTTGGCTCTTTCACGTTAAAGAACGAAGGTGTCGTATACCTTCATGAAAACACCTTGAGTCAATTTAGGGATAGATTTGAGAGCATTATACGCGCTAACCAAAACATCATCCTCATCAGATTTATCCACTTTTTGGAGGTGAACATTGTCGAGGCTATCTTTTCATTTCTTGACTGTTTCACAGATGACATGTAAGGAACTGGCCATACTTGCCTTTTTCCTCTTTCCCTGTCTTGATGATGATGTTGTAGGAGTTCCTTTATTTTCAGTGGACAGATTTGAATGATTAAGGTCTTCATCCAAATCAACAACACTGTCAAGATTTATACCGAAACCAATGTCCTCTTCATCATGTACATCAAATGCCTCTTCCATAGGGTTCCCTTCCTCACTATAATGGGCACTCGTAGCTACATTACCTTCAGCAATGTCATTACCAATAATTACACTCAATTCATTGAAGTATTGGAAGGGCTTCCTCTTATACACTTTGGCATTTTTGAACTCTCTCCTCTACATGTTGGCATAAATAAATGGATTAGGTTTTGTGTTTGATTATTAACTTTATAAGGCAATAATATTTCAATTAAAACATTAGAAAGACCACCCTACCTTCAAAATCTCATCCCACAAACTCTCCTCAGCATTCATGCATTGAGTTGCCTCATTCCAAGCGAAATCGCTTGTATTTCTCAACTCTTTCATCACTCTATATGTAAGCTTCCATATTTGCAGCTTGTTTTTAAAATTGTCCTTGGTTAGAGTGAGGTGCATATCCGTGTTGAACCACCTCTCAATGGCGGTCCACGCTTCTTTTTTGAATCCCCCATCTCCTTTTCTTCCGAGTTGGACTTGCTCAATGAGAAAGTCTAGAAACTTGCATTCCATCTCTTTGGTGCATTGTACCTTCTTTGAGGAAGAAGATAAGTGGCTCATGTTACCAGTTTCTTCCATGATCATCATGAGTTATGTGTATTCCATGGTTTAGATCAATTGTTCATAATGTACAAAGGCTTGTTAATGGTGTAAGCATATTGTTGTTAATGGTTTAAACATAGACATGGAACATATTTATTTGCAAATCCATAAAAGTACATGTTATCATTTTAATTGCACTAAATTGATAAATTGTTTGATATCTTACATTGGATTATGAATTTTATAGTTGTTGTCTTAAAGTTGCAGAATTGTTCAGATTCAAAAGAGAAAGTATACATGCAGCCTAGCAACTATAAATAGCAAAAAAGACTTGCATAAAGGTACATCCTTTCAAACTACTATTCATATATTGAAGAAAAATATCTTATTATTGCATTCATGTTAAGACTTATGTTGTTCAATAAGTATTGATCTAATTTAAACTTTCAAATTCAAAAAATGGATCATTACATTGAACATTCAAAATGAATGCAATAAGCAAGTATTCCTTTATAGGTTACATCTTTCAGTTGAGAACATTGAGAAAAT
>MU226501.1:122619-176954 GCA_018584345.1 Thuja plicata | reverse complement strand
ATGCAATAAGCAAGTATTCCTTTATAGGTTACATCTTTCAGTTGAGAACATTGAGAAAATATACAGTACTGAAAGTAAAAAAGAAGCATGCTAGTAGTATGAAGTAGAGGTCCCATGCATTGCCTTATCATATGGTTGTTGTCAGATGCTCTTCTGCAAGTTGGGGTTGAGCAATGGCACCATCTGGATCCTCATGGCTTCTACCTTATCTCATCCTAGTTCTTTTGTATTTTTACCTGCATCATGAGAGAAAAATGGTGTTAGATCCAAATGGATCTAAGAAATGCATGAAACACAAACAACATACTACTATTATCAACACTTTCAAAAATGCATATCAACTAAGTAAAGATCAATTCAATAACAAGGTATACATCTACAATAACTAAATTAAGTATCAAAGGGACATAGTTTTATGAAACATTTTACTGCATATAGTTGTTATCTTGCATTACAAAGGGATTGATATTTAAGAAAATAGGGCATCCACATGATAGGTCAATAAATCCAATCAAAAAACCCACATTCATACATAGATGTCATCTCACATGAAATTTACATAAAGACATGGATTTGCTGATTGAATGCATCAACCTAACATAGGGATTCAGAACTAATTGTGTGCAAGCGAGAGATGTCCACAAATTCTAAAGTATGATATTCAGGAAAGAAGAGAAGACACACAGAGTAATGGAAGTGTTGTTATAAAAGATGCATATGAAATCAAATGATGCAGATTGTTCCTAATTAAAAGATGTGACAGCAAGCAAAGAAGCAGACTTGTAGGTTAAATGAGGTAACACTATACCTTTGTACCTTGTCAATATACAAAGCATGCATGAGATAACATATAATGTTGTTTCGGAAACAATGCACTAAGATGATTCAAAAAAAAATAAAGTACACTAATACTGTACAGATTAGAGTGCATATGTGAAAGATCTAACTATATTGTTATCAGAAATGGAAAATCATATATGCATGGTTCAATCATCAATTGACACCACATAAGTACTTCAGCTCATTACTATTCTGAGTATTATCATTCTAAATAAAAGCCATGAAAAAGAAAGTAGTGATATCCATTTTATAACAGAAGGCATACATAGAATGAAATATCAGTATTGTTGTTATAAGAGATGTGTGTGCAGGAAAGAATGAACAAGTGAAAACGATGGAGTCAACAAAGATACATTCAGTTAGTTTTTCATACCATAATGATCAGTGATGTCATATATTCCTAAAAGATGTTATAAAAGATACTGGGTCATAGCAGATGGCATCTAAGTGATGGATGAAAAGCATAAATATTCACAGGGGGGCTTAATGAACATAATGGCCTGAATGATAATTCATAAGTGTCATTTTGGCATTTTTTTATAAGATAAGTTGTTTATTATGTTCACTAATCTTACAAGTGCATAATATTGTTGTTTCAAAGTTTAAACAAAATGTTTTGCAGTGTTTCAAGCTGACTAGTTTCAACTTCACAATCAGAGGAAAAAGGTGCAAAACAAGCAAAAGTATCAAAGTAAAGTGTCAAAAGTGTTCCAGAACAGTCATGATCAATTGCTAAGTTATAGTTACATAAACACTGGTATAATAAATCTTTGCGGATTTCAAAGTACTAATTCAATAATATCATTGTTGTTGCTGATTACAGAAGAAATGCTACAGAATTGTGCTATAAAGAATTATAAAAAGTTTACCAAAATGTATCTCTGAGTGTCACGATCCCGTGCTCGAACTTCATTGATAATAAACAAGCATTTTATATCTTATTGCATTTCTTTTAAAGAATTCTATTTTAGCATCAAAAGAGAATTATTTTTAAGCCTGGTGATTTGTGCCAGTAAGTCTTAGAATGTTCTATGTTTTCAAGTATTGAATTCAAGTACCAAAGTGACGGTGTCATCAAATAAATATAAATGGAAGCATGAAGAAATGATTGGAAAAAGGTATGGCTGGCTTTTTCTAAGTATGATATCAGTATGTATCAACAGTGGTAAAAAGAAGTAGAACAATCAAAATGCAGACCAAGTCATATGCACATTACAAGTTTTTCGAAGAAATCAGCTAAAGGAGTTCATTTTAAAAACAATGATTATGCTACAAAGATTTAATGCAATTTACAAAGTCAAATGTACATCTACAACCAAGCTATGGAAGTGACAATGTTGATAGTGAAGAAGAAATTAGAGATACAAAGATGTACACAAGCTGCTGACAGCATATGATACAAGTGAAGATAAAAATGAACTTATCTGTATGTGCAAGGTGACCTGTGTCTTTAATTTATCCTTCAGTCGTGGTTTTAGTCAGCTTGCAAATTCATGAAGCTTATGACTGAAAGATGTCATAGCTTAAGGACTTGATGTATCTACCACATCTTTCAATCATATAGTTTCACGACTGTTGCTAAGATGACTGAAGGAGACCCATAAAGTAATGTAGCTGCAAGATGCAAAGACCCACTTTGTAAGTGGTGTAATAAACAAAGTTCATGCTCGAGGTCTTTTCGGTTCGAAGAAAATATACAGTTACATACCTAGTAGAGGTCGAATTTCATGGTGAAGTCCAAGTGCAACTAAAACAAATACATACAATGCCATTTATCATGGTTACAACTTCTAGTTTTTATACTACAATAGCGACACCAAAAACAGCAGGTTCAGATTTGTAAAGAGGAAAAACATGAAGCAATTTTGAGAAAACAATAAAATATAGAAAGATCACTTATCTGTTACAAAGAAATCACAATGGAGATGCGAGTGCAGAGGAGTCCAAGCTTAATTTTTTGTGCACCATGAGTTGGGGATAAGTCTGAAGTTGTGGCTAGAAGATGTCGAGCTTCATTATTAAGTTCTCAAGTAAAACAACCCCATATCTTTTAGCCACACTCCAGACCGAGCCCAAGCTCACGGTGGTAAGAAGGCCCACTTCACAGCCCATCAAATAAACTGACTCAAATATAGGATACCCATATTTATCAAATAGAAGGAGCCTGAGTCTGATTTCTTTTAATGATACATGCAAGACACCATATATTATGCTGTTTAAACTCCAAGTCCCAAAAGGTGTAGCCGCAATGAGAACTCAAGTTCTTATAACACATGTAAAGAGGCACCATGCTTACATAGAATGTGAAATGGACAGAGTAGATCTTACGAATGAAACACACAGTTACAACTAGAAGTAGAGCTTGCACTCTTAATAAAGAGAAGACCCAGTTCACAACACTAACTCAAATGCAGATGAGCCTAATTTTTTGACATCATGAGAAAAGAATAACAAAAAAAAAACAAGACTCATGTCAACTCCAGTGAACCCAAGCCTTCATAGTATCGAGCTCTCAGTATAGAATGCATGCCAGAGAAGTAAAATAACAGAGAACTCAAGCTTCATCTACTATCAGACTGAGTTTCTTAAAAAATTTGTAGAGTTTTCTTAGGGTTTCCTATTTCTTCTCTGCGAAGATAGACAAAAATGCCAAGTCCAAGAATGAAATGAGCTTTTAGGAATTTGGAGTCCGCCAAGCATAAAGCATTCAATGTTGTCAATGCAGATGTCTATTCCTACAGGTTTCAAAAATTATCAAACAGTGCCACCTCACTCCTCTATTTTTGCATCACACTGCAAGTGGGTCGAGTGGTCATTTTGACCCTCCTCATTTTGCATATACTTAGAAATTTATTTTTTAAGTTAGGAGTTTTAAATAACTAGATTGATATTTAATATTGATCTTTATTCAAATAGTTTAAATATTGGCAAAATATTGTAAAAAGGATTTAAAAATCTTTATTTTAAGCCAATATTTCAGGCACTAAGTGTGGAATTTTCATAGGGCTAGATTTTTGGCACATATTTTGGCCAAATTAGGGCAATTTATAAAGGGCTTTGATTTTTAGATTTATGATTAGGGCTTACTATAAAATTGATTTTGATGATCATCTTTAAGGGTTCAGAATTGGGGAGATAAGTTGTATTAGTGAACATATCATTCCTTTGCACTTCCTTTTGTCTTTTGCAACCATTTTGCAGATTTTGGTGATAATAAAGCTGGCCTTACTGTTCATACATCTTTTCTAAGTTTTGCTATCTATCCTTCTTAAATTTTTGCATTTTAGTGTTTCTTCTCTTTTAAAGATAGATTAGTGAATTACTCAAATTCCTATTCTAGAGTTATAAAGAATCGGCCTTTTGCAGAAAGTACCTGTTTGTTGATCAGATCTTCACCATTAGTAGTATCAAACCCTAATAATAATCTCTTGGTCATCCTAGGTGTTAAGAAGTAAAAAACATTGTAGAACTTATTAATGTGTGTTTTGTAGGTACAGTCTTATAATTCTGATAAATCTACATCCATCTTTGGTGTATCACCTTTCCTATTTAGTTTTCATTTTTTAGTTCTCCTTCTCCCTTTTCCCAAAACCATAAAAGTCAATATCAGGTGATATCCCAAATTCAATAGGAAGCGGCCTAGAATCTGGAGATTCATTCTCTAATCCACCTAGGAGAATGTTTCCATGTTTCAAAAGGATGGCTAGATTCTGCATCCAGCTATAGGTGCATTCCTGATTGACAACAGTTTTTGGCATGCCTAGTGGGACCGAACTACTACACAGTTCTTTCAAGTTATTATTTCTTATTGTTGTTTTGGTGTGAACAATAGTATTTCTTCCTTTAAGAAGGTATTTTACCAAACACCTGGCGACTCTGTTTGAAGGTTTTGCTGCAGATCCAGTTGCAGACTTATTTTAATGAGAAGGACTCACACAAGAGCCAATAGTGAAGGCTTCATTTATCAAGAGTTACAACCTAGCAGAAGAGGTGGAAGATCAGCAAGGAGAAATAGACCATCTCAAGCTGCAGGAGAATCATCCTCTATTCTCAAGGGTTCTGATTTTTCATTATTTGATAATCCTATCTTTGAGGATCAAACTACCATTTCTGAAAGCCACAAGGTAATAATTGAAGATTTTGGTTTTCCTAAATATTTAAGTGTTATTGACAATTCTGGATTAGAATTACCCATTTTTTAAGAATCAACAAGAAATCAGTCCGCTATCGTAGCATCCACAAGTGGCACTACTACTCCGGGGTTGAAAACATATCAGAGAAAGGTAACACAAGTTAACAAATCTGATTTGCAATCTGTAGTCCAGCAGCAGGTGCAAACTTCAGTTCAGCAGCAAGTACCACCAATATAGATGGCTCAAAATTTGCCATTTGTGACATTTAATGTTGGCAACCCATTGCAAATAGTTGTCCATCATGACATTCCACCAACAACACTAAAAGGTTTGACGTATTTTAATGGCGAGAATCATATTTCAGGAATTGAGCACATTAAGGATATTGATACTTTATGTGGATTACACCAGGTTACTCATGATGATGTAGCATTAAAGCTATTAGCAACTTCACTAAAGGGTAAAGCGTTGATCTGGTTTAGAATTTTTCCAGTTAACTCTATTAGTGCATGGGATGAGTTAGGTACTATTTTAATCTGTAAGTTTGAAGATAGATCAGATAATTTCTCTTTGGTTGAGTAGTTAACTACTATTAAGAGAGATATCAATGACCATATTTCTAATTTTAGCTTTCATTTTCAACAAACTTGGGACAGAATTCCAAGATCTGTTAGACCATCTAATGACTATGCATTTCTTTTCTTTTTGAAAGCATTTAACCCTGATATTGCATTTATGATACAGTCTATGGGAGGCAATACTTTACCTACTGCTTATGATGTTACTGTTAGAGAAAAAAATAGCTTGATACAAGCTGGAAAATTACCTCCAAGGCCTCCAATGCCTTATTGTGTAGAGATTCAACTAGTTGTACTAGTTGCATACCACTTATTGCAGTTATTCCACTAGTACCAACATTAAATATGTAGGTTACAATGGAGGAATATGTTGCCACATCTCCTATTAGGGAGCTAAAGGACACAAGTGACGACACCTTGAAGAAATTGCAAAATTTTGATAATGAAATTAAAAATTTGAAGAGGCAGTAGGGCCAATACAATATGTTCTGCCCTACATCCCCGTTCCTACATTTTGTGTGCAAAATGTTGGGTCCTCCTTTTTTTTTTTTTTTCTCTTGCCTTTGTTTCTTCTGTTTCTTCTCTAGGTTTTTCTTTCCCATGGTGTTGATATTGTTTTGTGTTTTGGCCTTCGTGTCTCTGAGCCCAGTCCAAGAGTTGGTCGTTTCTTTCCCAGGAGCTGGATCCCAGACTCCAGGATTCTCTGCCATGATGTCTTCTTTTCGTAAGAAGACATGGTCGTTTGGAATCCTCAGGCCCAGAATCTGGAGGTTTTCCTGATCCAAAGTTTGCAGAGAGAAGGTAACTTTCTTTTACCTTGGGTATAAATAAGATTTACCTGTAATTTTCACAGTTACCGCGATTAAAACACTTAGAGTTTTCAGAGTGATTCATAGGCAATTTGAGTGTAAATTAAGTGCAAGTTCCTCTGAGCTTAGTGGGTAACAACGAGTTGATTGTTGGTAGTTGTTCTTGGCATTGGAGGTGAAAGCTATTGTAGAGCGGTCTGGTGTTTCTTCCCTTCATATTTCTTCAGATTCCAGGTTGGTGCTTCTGGTTCTTTCCTTCATTTTCTACTTTTGTTTCATCGTGGTGTGTTTCATTTTCGTTTCTGCTTCATTTTGTTTCTGTTTTCACTTTGTGTCTCGGTCGTCTAGTTCACCACCCATTGGTGGGTTGGCTCTGCTAGAAGGTTGTCTGCCCTCTGTGTAGGTGTAAAATAATGTATATGTTTGTATATTTTTCAGCTTAGTTTTTGGGTAGCTTAGCTGCATTTTGTTTTAATGTATATTGGTGTATATGATGTATATTTTCTATAATTTTATGTATATATGCTTCGGCCCTCGACCCTCCTGTACTTTTTATGTATATTTTATACATGTGTGTTGTGTATATCCTTTAGAGTGTCAATTTATTCGTGCTTTATCATGAATTTCAGCCCGACGGGATAGAGCTCAATGAGATAGAGTCACCATAGTTCAAACTTGGCACCTCGCTGGTTCAAACCATGGCAGCTTTCTCTCTCCTATATCTTGTTGCATTAATGATGGGATTAATTTCCCATGTATGGATTTTAAAATGCGTCCAAATTGGCATTCAATTTTATCTTGTTTCAACCCACTTGTCCTAATCAATGCCATAACTGTCTTTACGTCGCCTACCATTTTCCCACGTGTCGGTGCACGTCAACTAGAATACGGCTCATTGTCAATCACTTTGCCAACAGCTAGTTTTTCTAGACTTCAGACTCCCAATTGGATCTTGTCTCCTGCCCTTTTCCTCATCACTGTGTCTGCATACTCTAGAATGCTTAAGCTATGTTCATTTTTAGATACTCTAGAACTTTTGATATAGGTGCTAACGTTTGCTTGACAGGTGTGGGCTGGTAGAAAATATCCCAGAATTTCTCATATCCTTATGCATTCTGATGGTTTTTTAGTCTTGCAGGTTGTTGATAAGCTGATTCATAATGTCTGACGAATTTGCACCTCCTGATAGCCTAGAATTACCAACTACTTCCACCTGGGCAGCCACAAAATCAAAGATGGAAAGAATGTTGGCAAAGCTGCCATTAGCCTCCAAGTATCTGATAGATGAAGGTATTGTGGGGTCTAAAATAGACTCCAAGGTTCAAGAAATAACAAATCTAAACCCCAAGAGTTGGGTTGAACTACAAGGTCTAATCCAGACCATTTACAAGTTGAAATAACAAGGGGACAAAATATCAACTTACTTAGCTGCCTCCGGCATCATCAAGGCTGCAAATTGTCCATGCATGGTGCAGTCCCCCAAACTTATCAGGCAGTTAGAAGTATTATATAATTTGGCCACTCATTCAGTATTGCTTCCAGATCCCCGGCTGCTGCAATATCCTTCCATAATCGTCACTTTAGATGCTCCCACCTTTGCTTCCGGGTTGGGAATTCCACAATTCAAAGGGTCTATAGTAATCAACAGGGCCAACTCACTAAAGGAATTTAGTGAGGCCAAAATCATTTCCTGGCAGCACCTCAATAATCACTGGTTGAAGACTTCGAAGCGGGATTATAAGAGAATGAAATTAGAAATTCTCCGCAGGGACTTCACGGATCCCATTCAAGCGGGCATAATATTTTTGTGCAAAATCTTCAGATGGCCCCATGCCCAGGAATTCTCAGTGTGGATGTATTATTTCTTATACTGCATAAAAACACATAGCAGGTCTTTCAACTGGGCGGTGATCATATCCAATCACGTAGATACTCAGATGCAGACCGTTGCCTAACACTCACAGTTTTATATGACCTCGTATGTACTATGGGAATTGGCACAACAAAGGCTGGCTTTTCAGGGCCTTGGAACATTTGGAGAGCTCAAAAATGGTCCAAGAAAGGTCACCCCTTGGGATCATTATCCCCAGTTACAGTGGGAGCTAAGCTTCCAGAATTTTTGTTGGGTAAATGATGCCTTCTTTTACCATAACATTCTTACACTTACCCGAGATTTTGGGTACCACCTCTCACAGGTAGCAATGCCACTAGTCAACTCCTATGGCCAATATTTTATTCAATTCAGGCACCATACATACATCAGGGTGACAGGCTTCAACGGGAAGCCCTACCTCCTTCCCCAGTATTGTGGGGATAGGATTATTCTTTTGGAATTCTGCAGGCAGATGATGGATCTACACGCCCTCTTCACAGTGAAGAAGGTTTCTAATGTCCCATTCCCCTTTTATTGCGGGGATTATATATGTAGCCTCGTCACAGCACGAGAGGCGGATAATGAGTTTAAAGGGTTGGGGCTGGTTGAATTCAACCACACCCAAAAAAACTATGACCCCCGTGGAAAAATTGCCCTTGCACTACCAAGGGCATCCCCCCACATGAAGATGACATTGAAGATTTCAGGGTGGATTGCCAAGATAGCTTTGATCTCAGGGCCCGGTAGCATAGCAGAATGAGCAAAGGGCTCATGGAGGCGCTAGACCTTCAAACTTTCCTGAAAGGTTTCAATGACGACAGGCCGCTGGAAGATCCAGCGTACAAAGGACAGGGGCTGGACAAATTAGATATCCCTCCAGTGGATTGGGCCACTCTGGAGGATTTAATGATTGAAGGGGTATGCTGCCCCATCATAGAATTGAGCCACAAGTATTTTACTTGGGTGTGCCCCAAAAGCGCCCGCAAGAAAGCAGCGGCCAAAAAGACCATCCCTTCTCTAGCCGACGTCGGACCTTCTTCATCTGCCACACCTGCTGGAGCAAGTGTGAGTAAAGGAAAGAAATAGGAGGGAGTCCCGGTGCCCAAGGCACCCCCTCAGATCCACGCACTCCTAATGGAAAAATACATAATCAAATGGAATCAGCAAAATTGGATAGCCAAAAAATTAGCATGCAAGTAGCCGCCAGCCTCCCGGTAACCCTAGTGACCTCTGCTCGCCCAACGGGACCTCCCTCGTTGGCAGCTATGATGAGTAGATAGACTTTTGCTGAGGCAGAGTCTTCTAACATTTTGGACACTGGGGTTTCTTTCATAAGGAAAAAGAAAACAGCAGCGATACCCATACCAATTGCTCCTCTTGGTATGCCCGAGAAGCACCCGGTAGATGTAAGTTCAGATTCCCCTGAACCAGAAAATATCTCTGACTCCTCTCCACCACATGATGATTTCGATGACACATTCTCGGCAGATGAGCTTCTGGAGATCCGACAGGGCATTGATATTGTAGTAAAGGAAATTGAGGCTCAAGAAAAAGAGGTCCCAGCTGAAGAACTCCCCATAGAAAAGGACATATCAGAGCAAGAGGCTCGGGAAGAAAATGTTGAGCCCGAGCAGGAAGAACCATAAGTCCAAAGGGTCGTAGATATGCCAAGGAAACCTGCACTTGAGACACTGATGGAAGGAGAACTTGGACCCAAGGAAACAACTGTACCTCTGACCATCACACTCCAGGTGCCTTTGAAGACTTCGGGTGACCAAGTGCCCTGGAGTACTTTTGGTGAGGTTGTAACAGCTACCACCTTGTTGAACTTTGGCCAACAACCTCATCCACCCCCGGAGGATATCCCTAGGGAGGAGGAGAATGTTGAAGTAGATGAAGCTAATAAGGCCCAAGAGAAGTAGCCACCAATGGACTAAGAAGTCCCGGGAAAAGAAAATGAAGAGGCTGCTAATACCACCAGGGAAGATGAAGTCCCTGAGAATACAGAGATGGAAACTAGGGAAAATATCCTAGATAATTTTGTAGAGGATGCCAGCATGGCAGAAAATATAGAAGGTTCCAGAGAACATGAAATAGAAAGAGAACAAGAAGCAAGAGAGGGACCAGAACAAGAACAGGAAAAGGAGCCGGAAGAAAATATAAACTCAGGAAATGCGCCGCCAGATTCAGAAGTGAATCTTAGTGAGAAAAAATTGGTAGCAAGGCCACCCTAGCCTCCTTAATGGTTGGTGGAAACAAAGTAAAGAAAAGCTCCGGAGGCGCCTACAGGTGCTCCTTTGTCATTGGCCAAGATGATGGCCAAGAATGCCAAAAAAAAGAAGCCCAAGAGGACACATGTGGTCCATACTCTCCGGACCAACCTAGCAGGAAGTACAGTTGTGGTCATCGCAACACCCCCAAACAATATAGATGCAGTGGCCGCAAGGCCTAAAGACTATAATATAATAGAGGTCAAGCTGGGGAAAAGGGACAAGTAGGGAGCACTTGACCTTCTCAAAGAGGCTACCAAAGCTATAGAGGCCCGGTATGCAAAATAGGGGCAGAAGCTGCAAGAGGAAAGAGAGACAAATGCTAATCTCCTCGCACTTCTGACAGAATTAACACGGCCCTTGGCCGAAGTCCACCCTGGGACCCCTTCTTCTGGATTTCCACTTGCACAGGGTGACGTGGACTCATTGTGCATGATGAAGAAAAAGGTGCAAGCAGTGGACGGGTGGGAAGCCGAGCAAATAACGGCAATGAGAGAATTTCTGGTGGTGTCCCTCCGGGACTTTTTCAAGATAGATCTCACTCTTAGCCATGCAAGAAGCTCTTCCCAGGTATGGGAGTTAGACTTAGAGAAGTATGAAAAATGGAAGGTCGGGTTGGAAGAGATCTACAACATTGGAGAAGAGGTTGCCACAGAATCTGGCATTTTTGGAGAAGAATCGTATGATTCTCTCCAGGTCTAGTACTCCAGACTTGCCCTCAAAATGAGGTTTGCAAGGAACTGGTTAAGACCTTAAAAGAAAAATTGACAGCTGCACAGTATCCCTTAGATTCATTCAAAACATTCATAGTCGGAGTATCACAAGTTGATCCCTTCGCCACCGGAACGTGTACCCCAGAGGACTATATCCTCAGTAAGTTTGATGAAAGGATGGAATCCTTGTATCTGCCAGGTGGAGATTTTGATCAAGGCAGGTTGTCACAGTTGTCAAAGACTATGATTCGATCGCATGACACCATCAAGATGGTGAACAAATTCCAGAACAGGGCCGAAGAGGTTGAGGAGGCAATGGAGGTTGTCCGTAGTAGATGGAGTAGCATCTGGAACATAGATGAGGAGAGAATTAGCCAAGTGTTAGAAGCTTGGGAGAAAATGTAAGTCAGTGAAGTTCTCCAGATCTGAAAAAAATTGGCCCGATGCTACATTTTTTATTCTTTATTTTTTTGGAACGTAAGTTCCCGGATCCTGGAGTTCCGGATTCCACATTTTTGAATTCTTTGTGACTTGTGTCTTGGATCCCAATGTCGACCGGTCACTTTCAAGGCAGTAATAAAGGTTGTCAGAAGGTGGATAGCTACATCAAGGCACATCTGCTCGATGGGAGGTTTTTGACAGATGGTCTTCCCAAGGCGGCACTTCATAGGTACACCTGGCACATCAAAGATAGGGCACCACTTTTCCCATTTATGAGGCATGTAGCCTCGATCCCTGGGGGATTAGATTTCTTGTTTCTCCTTCCCGGCTCTCATTTTGAGGCCGATTCTTCCACTCCATCTTTCTTGTCTTATTCTTTTGACATGTCAGGCCTCTTTCATCTCGAGGCTTTTGTAGAGTGGTGCAGGTAGTACCGGCCACTAGATAATGTATTTTATTGTAAAGTGTAAAATAAGTTAGGGTTAGGGTTAGATCAAAAGATGTGTATAAATAATAAGTTTGACCTCATTCCAAGGGTCGTCAAAATTGATGATTTTGGAGTCCACAGTTAATAGAAAAGTAGTTTTTCTCATTTCTTAGTTGCAGAGCTCAATGCTCCATAGTTGCTAAGCTTTCAGTAGTTAGATGCTCCCTTGGAGCCACCATTGTACCATGCACCAATGCTTTCTGGAAGAGATATAAATGAAGAAGGAAGAATTCTCTCAATGATGTTGTTGGCATTTTGTCTTCTGGGTTAATGGTATTTTATTCTTTGTGTTCTTCATGTCCTTTGCTCTTATACTTAAAGCAGATTAACGACCTCCTTTCCTTTGCTACTAATAAAATATGAACTGATGCTTGTATATTTCTTTGATATTTAGTGTAATGTCTTAGAGAATTGTTGATGTCTTGAATGTTTAGTATAACTGTAGGTAGATGAAATATTTCTAACTCTGTAGTATCTTTTGAATTTTATTTGTTAAAATGAATGCGTTCTTGGAGAAAACCCCACTCACCTAAATCCCCAGAGTTGACGGGTTGAAGATAACCAGCTATCCCCCTCAAAAAATAGTCACATCTCCCAACCGAGCCCCGCACTATCGAGACCCAACTCTCACATGCTTGGAGGCCTGGGGAATCTCATTTCCCCGGACAACCTTTACAGGTGAAGTTGGCCGGTACCCGGTGACAACTTACATCTATTGGCGAACCCGGTCACAAAAGCCCCATCAATAGAAACTGGTGCTAGAGGGAGGGCATGAACTCGTCCTCCTCTCAGGATTCTAATTTTACACCTCTCGAGGGTTCCCCAAGCCATAGTTTTAGGAGTCAAGCCTTCAGTGGGATTGGGTCTTTCTCCCTGGTGAGATTTGAAAGAGTCCTTAGATCAGCTCTTGATCCCAGAAGGTTTGTCAAACTTGAACCTCCTGCTTGAAAGAAACGGACCCCAAAAATCACACCAGCCACCATTGTTTGGGGGTCTAGCGTACCATAGAATATCCAAACTTCCCAGATAATCTCGAGAATCAGCATTCAACCTACTCAAAATTTAACTTCCCAAATGGCTACATATTTCAGAAATACTAGGTCCCCTATGGGAAATTTTTCGGGCACAACCAACGATTTACCCTCACACCCGAAAAAGATTTGCCCACGATATGAGCACATAGGCTCACGAATCGTAGAGGAATACTTACAGGCATATAAAGATGCCATTAACTGACACTAGATCCAACATGAAGATGTTGTGACCCAAATGTTTCCCCTGTCCCTAGGACAGGGTTAACTAAACTGGTACCTTAACCTTCCTGCCAACTCCATTAATAGTTGGCAGGACATGGAGGACGCCTTCTTGGTTGCCTTTCGCATACACATGGACCTAGCTTTGTCCCACAGCTAGTTCATTTCCATCAAAAAGGAACCAAATGAACCCCTTGCAACATTTAATCAATGGTTCCAATGCACCCTAAAGCAGTGCATGGGTCCTTTAATCCCATCCACGAAAGTAACCATACAAACCTATCTCAATGCGATGGACCCCTTCGTTGCCACTCTCCTTTGGAGAACTACTGCCCCGGGTGTTCAGGATACTTTGGCAAAAGTCTACAACCTAGCCTTAGAACTGTCCCATGGCCTCAAAAAATCCCCGGGTAGGATTGGGCAGAGTGTTCCATTCAACATGATCCCCAGCAAAACTCCTTATGCCAGGTGATATAACCCCAATCTGGAAATAGGTGCCCCCACGATGTCCATGACTCTCCCACCACTATCGATAGACTAGCAGGCCTGGTATGTTTATCCATCATAGACTCATGCAATACTAGGTCTTGAATATTTCCCTTGGAACCAGCCACAGCAAACACAACAACCATAGACACAACCACCCAAAGTGCCCTTCTTTCAGTCATCTACGGTTGGAGGACTGCCGCCCTTGACTCTGGCAAACGTTGTTGCCTTCCCAGGGAACCAACAATAATAACTATCATATTGTGACGCAAACAGTCAGTTGACCACCGAGGTAGAATCCCTCTGGCAAATGCTGTCTACCCTGACTGTAGACATGGGTCAACTAAAGGTGGGGTCCTACGCACCCCAGAAATCCAATTCTCAAAGAGGGAATATTTTCTCCGGCCAACAAAACAACAATGTTGGGGGAAGAAATTTCAACAATGGGCCTCAGCCCAACCAACAGCAATGGAAAAATAATGCAAACACTGGAGGTCTGCCTCTAAACCAAAACACCAATCAAGGTGGTGCTAGACCATCCCATTTCACACCAATCACAAACTTCCATCCCATGAACAATTGGTGTAGATTGCATGACATAGGCTCCCATAATAAGGTAAATTGTGCCATGCTAGAGAAGTTCATCATGATTTCCCAGTTGGACAGGCAACAATCGTCTGACCCTACTCCCCTGCAAGAGCCAACTCACGGTGCATTCACCTGTGAGACTGTCTTCTTTGGATCAACCAGAGAAGATGAAGAAGAATCTAAACTGCAAGGATTCTTTGATGAGTCAATTCTGGCCTTTGAGGCCAATGCCTTCACTAACCCACAGGCTCCTTACAACACTCAGAGCCAGGCTGGTAAAGGACCAGTTTACATGCTGACACCTCCCAAAGACACTCCTCCCTGGGACAATATAACTGACCGGCCCGTCCCTCTAAAAGGTTCTAGCTCTAACCAAGCCAAGGACTCGACCGAGGGAAGCCACCAATTCCCAAGAGGAATGTTCAACATCACAAAGGCATTAGAACAAACCACCACCTCCATGACCTTGATGGAGGTTTTACTAAACTGTCCTGAGCAGAAGAAGTCTCTTCTAAAACTCTTAGGAAACCCAAAAGTTGTCAGTCGCCCACCCAAGACTATCTCTATTGAGGACACCAATGTGGCTGTCTTCTGGAGAAATAATGAAGATCCTCCATTCTTACTAGGCCTGAACATACAAGGAAAAAATATACATAACTGCCTAGTAGATTCTGGAGCTTCGGGCAACATCATGCCCTTATCCATATGCCAGAAGCTCAGATTCTGACCCACCCCATCTAATGGTGCAGTAATCCAATTGGATAAAACCACTGTGAAAATGGTGGGAGGATTGAAGAATGTCTGAATACAGCTCATCCAGGACCCCAGAATAGCCAACATAATCGATATCCAAGTGGTGGACATCCCAAAGACTTATTGGATGTTATAAAGTCGAAATTGGTCTAAGTCCTTGAATGGATACTTTTTGACCAACTTTTCCCACTTATGGATCCCTTGGGAAGGAGAATCAAACAAGATCCGGGTTGAAAGTGAGCCCTAGATGAAGTAGGCCCTTACCAAATTTGGGAGGGTTAATGAGGTCTTATTCTCTGAGATCTCCCCTGGGGTGTACCAACCCCTTGAAATCTTAACGTTCGATTTCACCCCGGGAGAGGATCTCATAGTTCTGCAAAGAACCCAGCACCTAGAAGAAAATTTGAGGGTTGAGGTTAACTCTTAGGGTGCCACAGCGACCCCCACTACACTCTTGTCTGGCACTTGGTATCAGATACATTATTAGAAACATTCAGAGCTAGAGTGTGAGCCTTGTCTTTCCATCGCTACCTGGCACATTGACACCTTACGGAATGAAGAACATACAGTTGATTCCCCAGAGCCCAATATTCCTACTAGAAGCACTTCTTCAGTGCCATTTCTCTGGGGATCTTAATCTCAAACCCCTCCGAAAGCAAACCTCCCCCACACACAATTAGTGCCAGAGGAAAATCCTCCTAAGTTCCCCAAAAACAATCCAAGGACTGCTCCATCTCCCCAGCTCCATATGACAAGCGATGATTTATGGACCCTTAAGTTCGATGGGTCCTGATCCAAGCAAGGCTGTAGGGCTGGAGTAGAATTAATCAACCCGTGAGGAAAATCCTTCCTCGCGTCCTATAGGCTGCAGTTCAAGTGCACAAACAATGTCACAGAGTACGAGGCCCTAGTCCTCGAACTCCTATTTGCATTAAGGAAAGGAATCACTCACCTTCGGGCCCTGGGTGATTCAGAGTTGATTTTCAAACAAGTCTGGAGTCAGTACACATGTCATGATAAGAGGCTGGCTACATACCGCAATTGGGCATGGAGCCTTATCAAGGATTTCAATACCTTCGGCATTGATCTCATTCCCCGGTGATGAAATTATGTCCTAGATGCTCTTGCTATTTCTGCTAGCACACTTGAGCCCATGGTCGGCTCATGACTCTGGAGATTTTCCATTGAGATGGTCCCCACCCTGTCCATTCCAGATAATATCACCCATTTTTAGGTTTTTGAGGACGATCAGCATATCCTGGCCTTCATAGCCAATGTTGGCATTTTTGAAGACCAAATAGTGGAGGAACGAGACAATGATGACACTAGGCAGGGTGATGAAGATGATGGGATCATGGACCTACCTACCAACACCATCCCAAAGGGGATGGTCACGCTTGAACAAATCTTTGAATCGGACCCTCGGGGTCGGGAGAAGATATCATCCTCCTCTGAGGGAGGAAAATTTGAGAAAGTGAACATCGGCCAGCCCGATGAAGAAAAGATGATACACATTGGTACCTCTTGCTCCCCTGAGGAGAAGGAGAAGATTCTCGCGGTTCTCTGAGAATACATAGACATGATCGCGTGGGGGTACGAGGACTTGAAAACATATGACACATCCATTATGACTCATACCATCCCACTAAAAATTGATGCTAAGCCTTTCTGGCAAAGGCAACGGCCAGTCAACTCACTGATTGAACCTATGATTCGTCAAGAGGTGGAAAAATTGTTGTCAGCCCAAATAATCTTTACAATCTGGCATACTACGTGGGTGGCCAACTTAGTCCCTGTGAGAAAGAAGAGCGGTGAAATTTGCCTTTGCGTGGATTTCTAAAATTTGAATAGAGCCTCCAAGAAGGATAATCACCCTCTCCCCTCATTGGATGAGGTGTTGCAGATAGTGAACGGGCCACAAATGATGTCTTTCTTGGATGGATACTCTGGCTACAACCAAGTCATGGTTAAGTATGAAGATAGAGACAAAATGACGTTCACCACCAAGTGGGGAACGTTTGCATATCGGAGCATGCCCTTTAGCTTGGTTAACATAGGGGCCACATTTCAGAAAGCCATGGATATTGCATTCGAGGGCCTCATGAACTGGTGCATAATGATCTACATGGATGATTTGACTGTCTTTTCCCGGGACAGGCGAGACCATTCCGCCCACCTCGCTCAGATCTGCGAGAGATGTCACCAATACAGAATATCCCTCAACCCCAAGAAGTGCATATTCAGAGTCACTAAAGGGAAGTTGCTCGGGCATATTGTCTCTGAGAAGGGTATATCCATTGACCTAGAGAGAGTTGAAGCACTGCTAAATCTGCAAATTCCTGGCAGCAAGAAAGAGATGTGATCTTTCTTTGGAAAGATCAACTTTGTTCGACGGTTCATCACTGGATTCGTTGAAATAGTAAAGCCACTCAAAGAAATGATGAAGAAAGATACCAAAATTGAGTAGAGTCTAGAATCAAAGCAGTCATTTTCCCAGATTAAACAAACAATAATGGAGGCACTGGTCCTGGCTAGTCCAGACTACTCCCTCCCATTTTACATTTACTCCTTTGCTTTGCCGCATTCTACTATGGTAGTTTTAACCCAAAAGGTCGAAGGGGAAGGGTGACCAATAGCTTTCATGAGCTCCCCCTTTAAGAATGCTAAAGTTTGGTATTCATCATTGGAAAAATAGGCCTTTTCTCTTGTTCGTGCCGTGAAGAAATTCTGGCATGACATTCTCTGGAGCAAGGTGCATACTGTCATCCTAGACCAGGCTGTAAAATCTCTGCTGATGCAAAGTGAATTGGGTGAAAGACGGGGGAAGTGGATGTCCATCCTCTAGAAATACGACTTAGAAATGCAACCCATGAAGATGGTTTGAGGCCAAGGGCTAATTCAAGCGATGGCTGAAGAGACTCATCACATAGAATGTCAAACGTACACAGTGGTGTCTATCACTCGAGACCCGTGGTACACCAATCTGGTGTACCTATTGTTAAACAATAGGTGCCCAGAGGGGTTACCTCCCAACAAACATCACTCCCTGCGGATGAAAAGTGCCCACTTCATGATCAAAAACTCCATGCTTTATCATAGGAATTATGAGGGAGTGTACCTTCGATGCATTGACAGGGACCAAGCTACAAAAATCATTAAAGAATTCCACAGGCATTTTGGGACCGGGCATGGTTCAGCTGACGCCACCACCCATCAAATCTTTCAAGCTAGATATTATTGGCCCTACATGTTTAAATATGTCTACACTCTCATCCAAAAGTGCCATACTTATCAAACCGCGACACATCGTGAGCATAACCCAGCTATGCCCTTACAGCTAGTGTTCAAAGATAGAACTTTCACCCAATGGGAATTTGACTTTATCAAGGAAATCAAACCCAACTCATCTTCCAACCACCGATACATTCTAACTATAATCAATTACTGTACCTGGTGGTCTGAAGCCATACCTTGCAAGAATAACATGGCAAACGTGGTTATCAAATTCCTGGAAGAAAACATCATCACGAGATTTAGAATGCCTTTCGCTATAGTATGTGACAACGGTCTAGTGTTTTCTTTGGCACAACTACTTGAATGGACCTATGACTAAAAGATCACTCTGAAGTTTTCCAACAACTATTACCCCCAGGGGAATGGTGTTGCTGAATCAACAAACAAAAATCTACTTGAAGTGATCAAACACTTGCTAGAATAGAATCCCTGGGATTGGCACCAAAAGCTAAGGTTCGCCCTCTAGGCGAATCACATTTGAGCTAAGGCCACCCTGGGAACGTCCCCATTCCATCTAGTTTACAGCCAGAACCTAGTGTTCCCAATAAAATTACAGATCCCGGTTTTACAATTTATGTTGTAATTCAGCAACCAGGATAATATTATGGAGGTTCGTCTCTTGAATTTGGTACGGATGGAGGAGCAACAAGATGCAGCCCTTGAACATTTCACGTGTCACCAAGAAGTGGTGAAATGATGGTTTGACCGTAGAGCCCAATACAAGGCCTTTCAGATTTTAGACTTGGTCCTTTTGTAGGATAAAGCCCGGGAAAAGAAAGGAAAGCACAGCAAGTTCCAACAGCTCTGGCTCGGACCATACCTAATCTCAGATCTGCGGAGAAAATACCTATCACCTCAATACCATGACTGGAGAACTTGTCCCATTTCCCGTCAATGGACAGTTCCTCAAACATTACTTCGAATGAGGCCGGTTTGCCCAGAGTTGTATTTTATATAAATTTTTTTACTTGTAAATATTTCTTTCCTGACGTCCCCGTTTGGGGGTGCCTTGCCTTGTAAATAGTCTTGTTGGCCGTCCTCCGAGACCGCCCCTTTTTCTATCATTTCATTTTTGGTTTTCTTCTATCTTCTTTCTCGGGTCCAGCATTTTTGCTTCCCCTCTTGTAGGCTGGTATGCTTAGCATAACATCTAGTACTCGGGATGCTGCCTTTGGTGCTGCGGTGAACTTGGAATCTATTGTTAGCATGGTGGAATTGGTCTGGTCTCTGGAGTTATTTTGCAAGTTTGGTGGTAAATTATGAGTAGTCTTCATCAGATTTATCCCCGAAAGTCCATTAATTAGTTAAATCAAAATTCTAAAGGAACAAGTAATTGGACACACTGAGGGCAGATCGGTCACACTGGTTAATTGGCCCAAGTCTGAACTTTTAAAGATTTTTTTTGGGTTCAGAGTTTTCCTTCACCATTCAGAAAATTAAGGTGGGTGGAAGGGTGAAAGAAGTACCACCATTGAATTTAGCTAAGCTTAAGCTCGACAGTGAAAGAAGTACCACCCTCCCACCCAGAAGAGAATAAAATAACAAAAAGAAAGATGGGACGAAACTCTGGTATCCCAGAGAATTGCACAAAATTGATGACTTTGGGTTTAATATACTTAGTGCCTCTTCTCTGCTTCTCGTAGGGGTCATCAACTTGATTTCCTTCCAAAGCACACACTTCACAACTGATGAAAGGATCATGGATTGAATCGCGTATGGCCAGATTTTCTCAGATGCTTTGAGTAACAATTTATTCTGGTTTTGCTAACTAGATATTCTGTAGTTCTCAAATGCGCTAAGGCATTCATCCCAGATAGTCACCATTTTTTATGCCCTGCATCCCCATCCCTACATTTTGTGTACAAAATGTTCGGTCCCCTTTTTTTTATTTTTTTTTACTTTTGGCTCTTGCCTTGTTTTCTTTGCCTTTGTTTCTTTTGTTTCTTCTCTGGGTTTTTCTTTCTCGTAGTGTTGGTTTTGTTTTGTATTTTGGCCTTCGTGTCTCTGGGCCCAGTCCTAGAGTTGGTCTTTTCTTTCCCAGGAGCTGGATCCCAGACTCCAGGATTCTCTGCCATGATGTCTTCTTTTCATAAGAAGACATGGTTGTTTGGAATCCCCGAGCCTGGAATCTGTAGGTTTTCCTGTTCCAAAGTTTGTGGAGAAAAGGTAACTTGCTTTTACCTTGGGTATAAATAAGATTTACCTATCATTTTCATAATTACCACGATTAAAACACTTAGAGCTTTCAGAGCGATTCATAGGTGATTTGAGTGCGAATTAAGCGTGAGTTCCTCTGAGCTTAGTGGGTAACAATGAGTTGATTGTTGGTAGTTGTTCTTGGCGTTGGAGGCAAAAGCTATTGCAGAGCGGTCTAGTGTTTCTTCCCTTCTCCATTCTTCAGATTCCAGGTTGGTGCTTCTGGTTCTTTCCTTCATTTTCTACTTTTTTTTCGTTGTGTTGTGTTTCATTTTCATTTTTGGTTCATTTTGTTTCTATTTTTGCTTTGCATCTCTGTCATCTGGTTCGCCACCCGTTGGTGGGTTGGCTCTGCCAGAAGGTTGTTCACCCTCTGTGCAGGTGTAAGATAATATATATGTTTGTACATTTGCTGGCTTTGTATTTGGGAAGCTGCTCTGTATTTTGTTTTGATGTATTTTGGTGTATATGATGTATATTTACTATAATTTTATGTATATACACTTCGGCCCTCAGCCCTCCTATACTTTTTATGTATATTTTGTACATGTGTGTTGTGTATATCCTTCAAAGCATCGAGTTCTTCACACTCTGTCATGAATTTCAGCCCAACGAGATAGAGCTCGATGAGATGGAGTCACCATAGTTTAAACTCGGCACCTCGCTGGTTTGAACCATGGAAAATTTCTCTCTCCTCTGTCTCATCGCATTAATGATGAGATTAATTTCCCATGTATGGAAATTAAAATTCATCCAACTTGGCATTCAATTTTGCCCCGTGTCAGCCCACTTGTCCTAATCAATGTCATAACTGTCTTTACGCCACCTGTCATTTTCCCACATACCGGTGCACATCAACTAGAATACGGCTCGTTGTCAATCACTTCGGCAACAGCTAGTTTGTCTGGACTCTGGACTCCCAACTAGATCTTATCTCCTGCCTTTTTCCTTGTCACTGTGTCCACATACTCCAGAATGCTTAAGCTATGTTTATTTTTAGATACTCTAGAAATTTTGATATAGGTGCTAGTGTTTGCTTGATAGGTGCAGGCATGTAGAAGATATCTTGGAATTTCTCATATCCTTATGTGTTCTGACAATTTTTTGGTCTTGCAGGTTGTTGATAAGCTAATTCACAATGTCTGACAACTTTGCACCTCATGATAGCCCGGAATTATGAACTACTTCCACCCGGGCAGCCACAAAACCAAAGATGGAAAGAATGTTGAAAAATTTGTCATTAACCTCCAAGTATCTGACAAACAGAGGTATTGTGGGGTCTAAAATAGTCTCCAAGGTTCAAGAAATAACAGATTCAAACCCCGGGAGTTGGGCTAAACTACAAGGTCTAATCCAGACCATTTATCGGTTGAAAGAACAAGGGGACAAAATATCAACTTACTTAGCTACCTCTGGCATCATCAAGGCTATGAATTTTCCATGCATGATGTAGTCCCCCAAAATTATCAATCACCTGGCAGTATTATATAATCCGGCCACTCGTTCAGTATTGCTTCCAGATCCCTGGCCGCTGTAATATCCTGCCACAATCGTCACATTAGACACTCCCACCTTTGCTTCTGGGTTGGAATTTCCATAATTCAAAGGGTCCATAGTAATCACCAGGGCCAACTCACTAAAGGAATTTGGTGAGGCTGTAATCATTTCCTGGCAGCACCTCAATAATCACTGGTTGAAGACTCCGAAGCGGGATTATAAGAGAATGAAATTGGAAATTCTCCGCAGGGACTTCACGGAGCCCATTCAAGCGGGCATAATATTTTTTTGTAGAATCTTTGGATGGCCCCACACCTGGGAATTCTTAGCGTGGATGTACTATTTATTATACTACATAACAACACATAGCAGGTCTTTCAACTGGGTGGCGATCATATCCAATCATGTATATACTCAGATGTGGGTCGTTGCCCAACACTCACAGTTTTATATGACCTCGTATGTACTATGGAAATTGGCACAATAAAGGCCAGCTTTTCAGGGCCTTGGAACAGTTGGAAAGCTCAAAAATGGTCTAGGAAAGGTCACCCCTTGGGATCATTATCCCTAGTTACAGTGGGAGCTAAGCTTCCAGAATTTTTGCCAGGTAAATGATGCCTTTGTTTACCATAACATTCTTACACTTACCTAAGATTCTAGGTACCACCTCTCATAGGTGGCAATGGCACTGGTCAACTCCTATGATCGATATTTTATTCAATTCAGACACCATACATACATCAGGGTGACAAGCTTCAACGGGAAGCCCTACCTCCTTCCCCGGTATCGCGGGGATAGGATTATTCTTTTGGAATTCTACAAGTAGATGATGGATCTGCACGCCCTCTTCACAGTGAAGAAGGTCTCTAATGTCCCATTCCCCTTTTCTTGTATGGATTATACATGCAGCCTCGCCATAGCCCATGAGGTGGATAATGAGTTAAAAGGGTTGGGGTTGGTTGAATTCAACCACACCCAAAAAAACTATGACCCCCATGGAAACATTGCCCTCACACTACCAAGGGCATCCCCCCACATGAAGATGACATTGAATATTTTTGGGTGGATTGCGAAGATAGCTTTGATCTCAAGGTCTGGTAGCACAGTAAAATAAGTGAAGGGCTCATGGAGGCGCTAGACCTTAGGACTTTCCCGAAAGGTTTCAATGACGACGGGCTGCTGGAAGATCCAGCATACAAAGGACAAGGGCTGGACAAATTAGATCTCCCTCTGGTGGATTGGGCCACTACGGAGGATTTGATGATTGAAGGGGTATGTCACCCCATCATATAAGTGAGCCACAAGTATTTTTCCCAGGTGTGCCCCAAAAGTGCCCGCAAGAAAGCAACGGCCAAAAAGATGATCCCTTCTTCAGCCAGCGCTGGACCTTCTTCTTCTGTCGTGCCTATTGGAGAAAGTGTGAGTAAAGGAAAGGAAAAGGAGGGAGTCTTGATGCCCAAGGAAACCCCTCAGATCCCCAGAATCCTAATGGAAAAATTACATAATCAGATCCTAGATAATTTTTTTGAAGACGCCAGCATGACAGAAAATATAGAAGGTTTTGGAGAATAGGAAACAGAAAGAGAACAGGAAGCAAGAGAGGGACCGGAACAAGAACAGGAAAAGGAGCCGGAAGAAAATACAAACTAAGGAAATGTACTGCCAGATTCAGAAGTGAATCTTAGTGAGAAGGAATTGGTAGCAAGGCTGCCCTAGCCTCCTCAATGGCTGGTGGAAACAAAGAAAAGAAAAGCTCCGGAGGTGCCTACAGGCACTCCTTTGTCATTAGCCAAGATGATGGCCAAGAATGTCAAAACAAAGAAGCCCAAGAGGGCACAGGTGGTCCATACTCTCTGAACCAACCTAGCAGGCAGTACAGTTGTGGTCATCGCAACACCCCCAGAAAATATAGATGCAGCGGCTGCAAGGCCTGAAGACTATAATATAATAGAGGTCAAGCTGGGGAAAAGGGACAAGCAGGGAGAACTTGACCTACTCAAAGAGGCTACCAAGGATATAGAGGCCCGGTATGCAAAATAGGGGCAGAAGCTGCAAGAGGAAAGAGAGACAAATGCTAATCTCCTCGCACTTCTGACAGAAGTAACACAGCCCTTAGCCGAAGTCCACCATGGGACCCCTTCTTCCGGATTGTCTCTTACACAGGGCAACGTGGACTCACTGCGCATGATGAAGAAAAAGGCGCAAGCAATGGACGGGTGGGTAGTTGAGAAAATAATGGCAATGAGAGAATTTTTGGTGGTGTCCCTCCCAAACTTTTTAAAGATAGATTTCACTTTTAGCCATGCAAGAAGCTCCGCCCAAGTATGGGAGTTAGACTTAGAGAAGTATGAAAAATGGAAGGTCGGGTTGGAGGAGATCCACAACATTAGAGAAGAGGTTGCCACAAAATCTAGCATTTTGGGAGAAGAATCTTATGATTCTCTCCAGGTCCAGTACTCTAGACTTGCCCTCAAAATTGAGGTTTGCAAGGAACTGGTTAAGACCTTAAAAGAGAAATTGATTTCTGCCTAGCATCCCTTAGATTGATTCAAAACATTCATGGTCGGGGTATCGCAAGTTGATCCCTTCACCACTGGAATGTATACCCCAGACGACTATGTCCTCAGTAAGTTTGATGAAAGGATGGAATCCCTGTATCCACCAGGCAGAGATTTTGATCAAGGCAGGTTGTCACGATTGTCAAAGACTATGATTCGGTCGCATGACACCATCAAGATGTTGAACAAATTCTAGAACAGGGTTGGAGAGGTTGAGGAGGCAATGGAGGTTATCCATAGCAGATGGAGTAGCATCCGGAGCATAGATGAGGAGAGTATTAGCCAAGTGTTAGAAGCTTGGGAGAAAATGTAAGTCAGTGAAATTCTCCAGATCTGAAAAAAATTGGCCCGATGCTACATTTTGTATTCTTTATTCTTTTGGAACGTAAGTTCCCAGATCTCGAAGTTCTAGATTTTTGAATTCTTTGTGACCTGTATCTTGGATCCCAATTCTGACCAATCACTTTCAAGGTAGTAATAAAGGTTGTCAAAAGGTGGATAGCTACATCAAGGCACATCCGCTTGATGGGAGGTTTTTGACAGATGGTCTTCCCAAGGCACCACTTCAGAGATACACCTAGCACATCAGAGATAGGGCACCACTTTTCCCATTTATGAGGCATGTAGCCTCGATCCCTAGGGGATTAGATTTCTTCTTTCTCCTTCCTGGCTCTCGTCTCAAGGCTAATTCTTCCACTCCATCTTTCTTGTCTTATTCTTCTGACATGTCAGGCCTCTTCCATCTCGAGGCTTTTGTAGAGTGGTGTAGGTAATACCAGCCACCGAATAATGTATTTTATTGTAAAGTGTCAAATAAGTTAGGGCTAGGGTTAGATCAAAAGATGTGTATAAATAATAAGTCTGACCTCATTCTAAGGGTCAGCAAAATTGATGATTTTGCAGTCCACAGTTAATATTAAAGAAGTTTTTATCATTTCTTAGTTGCAGAGCTCAATGCTCTATAGTTTCTAAGCTTTCAGTAGTTAGATGCTCCCTTGGAGCCACCATTGTACCATGCACCAGTGCTTTCTAGAAGAGACATTAATGAAGAAGGAAGAATTCTCTCAATGATGTTGTTGGCATTCTGTCTTCTGGGTTAACGGTATTTTATGCTTTGTGTTCTTCATGTCCTTTGCTCTGATACTTAAACTAGATTAACGACCTCCTTTCCTTTGCTATTGATAACATATGAACTGATGCTTGTATATTTCTTTGGTATTTAGTGTAGTGTGTTAGAGCATTGTTGATGTCTTGAACATTTAGTATAGCTATAGATAGATGAAATATTTCTAACTCTGTGGTATCTTTTGAATTTTATTTGTTAAAATGAATGCGTGCTTTGAGAAAACCCCAGTCACCTGAATCCCCAGAGTTGATGAGTTGAAGATAACTAGCTATCCCCCTTGAAAAATAGTCACATCTCCCAACCAAGCCCTGCACTGTTAAGACCTAACTCTCACGTTCTTGGAGGCTCAGGGAATCTCATTTCCCCAGACAACCTTTACAGGAAAAGTTGGTCGGTACCCTGGTACCCAGTGACAACTTACATCTATTGGCGGACCTAGTCACAAAAGCCCATGTCAACACAATAGACCTCTGCAAGCTTCTTACCAGCAAAGTAGGCCATTGAATCAAGCTTCAAGCTTCAAGCTCAAACAAGCCAAGGCAAGCCCAAGGACAACAAAGAGGTTACAATCAAAGGGCGGGCCAAGCATACAATTATGCAACTTCAAGTACTTCCAGGGAGTTGACAGTAATTCCTCAAAATAATTATGTGTAAGAAACAGAATTGTGCAACACATGCAATGATGGGCATTATTGGCTAGATTGCCCTCATGCACTGGAAGATAGAAGACAAGATGTGCTGAAAAGATAGCCAGCTAATAGTCAATCAGAGGTACAGTATGATCAATCACAAACACAAGGTAACCCTGATATGTCTTTGGTAAATTTTAGTGATGAAGATTCTGTTTTAGCAGCAAGTTTTGACTCCAATCAAGTATGGAGACCTATAGCAGTAGGAACAAGGTCAAAAATGAAGGCTGGAAATGATCAACAACCAAAGGATCAAGTGCAACAACCTACTAACACATTTCAATAGCAAACAAAGCAGCATTCACAAGCTCAAAAAGGAGCATAACAGTCAATTCAAACCATAAACAAGCTTGCTGTTTTAAAATAGCACCAAAAGGTTAGTGCTCAGAACTTCAATATTGTAGATCATTTGAAGAAGACAAATGTTCTCTTGTCCATGTGGGATGTTTTGGCTCTTCCAGGCCAAAAATATTTATTGCAAGAAGCATTACAAAAACTTACCTTATCTGATGAAGTTTTATCTTAGCAAACCCCTAAAGTTCTAGTTTCTACAAGTGTTAGTTCATCCAGCAATCAACTAATTTAATCAAGCCTCCTCCATTTTATGTAAATGTTATTATAGGAAAACACTTAGTCCATAACTGCATGATTGATTCTGGTGCAACTAGTTCAGTCATGCCTAAAAAGATTGTTGACCAGTTAGGCTTGAAGTATGAACTATTGGAAAGATGGGTAGTACAGTTAGATGGAACAATTGTGGCAACTGTGGGAGTTATAAGGGATTTATATTTAACACTCCATGCTTGTCCTAGTTTTTTGGTTCATATGGATGTGTGCATTATAGATTTTCCTCCTAACTTCTCTATATTCTTGTCAAGAGAATTTACTGCTAAGATAGGAGGTTATCTATTAGCAGACTGGACTCACATGTTATTCCACACAAGGTACAGTACTAAGGTTACTATACCCTCAGAACCAATTGCAAAAATATGAGTTGAAGAGTATGTTGCTAGTTCTGGGAATGAATCAGCAATTGTGTTATTTAATCAAGAGGAAATACCTAAGGTTTTTAAGGCTCAATCACAAGTAAGTAAGTTTCCTGATATGCTGCTAGATGATTGGGCAACTGACAATGTAGGAATTTCAGATGAATAGATTAGGGAGCCAAGTTTGGGTAATTATGTTATCCATGAGATTTTTGATCTTCTTCCATCCATGAAAAAAGATGCAGATTTAGATCTGGAACAGCAACCTAATGTTGTTTGGAAGTTTTTTTTATGGATCACACAGCAAAGTGGGTGCAAGAGGGGGTTGCATGCTAGTTTCACCAAAAAATAAAAGGTATTATGCTTCTTTCATATTCACTTTTATCTGTACAAACAATGTGGCTGAATATGAAGCCCTTATAAATGGATTGAAGTGGGTCATTAAAAGAGGTGTTAGTTGTTTGCTAGTTTACGGTGATTCATAATTAATTGTGTATCAAGTTTGGAATGTACATGCAACTAAGAATGATTTGTTAAAGAACTACAAGCATGTTGTATGGGATTTAATTGAAGGTTTTGAAGCCTTTAATCTGTAGTCCATACCTAGAAATCAGAACAAACATGCTAATAAGCTTGCTTCTATTGGAGCCCAGTATGATATTCCAACTGAAATCAGCAAAAGTAAGGGGCTGAATTATGTTAAAGTAATTGTTAGACATGTTGTCCCTAACAATGTTGATTGTTGGCAAGTTTTTGAATCTAACCAGCATATTGTTAACATTTTAAGAGAAGAAGCTGAGTTTGCACAACCAAACCAGCAAAGATTGCAGGAACAATATGAAGACCAGATTATTCAGCTGAGAAAAAATAAGATTCCCAAAGGTCTTGTGACCTTAGAATCTATGTTTGGTACTAATGATCAATTCAAAAAGGATAAATCTAGCTTGCAGATAAAGGAGGAGCATTATGAGGAAATTGTTGTTGCAAAGGATAAAGTGCTTAAAATTAGAAAGGTATGTACACCTGAAGAATGTCAAACCTTTGTCAACTTATGTAATGAATTCCATGATATTATTTCTTGGAGTTATTCAGATTTGAAAGGATTTAATCCTGGTATTTCTCAACATACAATTGAATTAGAACCAGGAGCCAAACCAGTTTGGTGAAAATAGAGGCCGATAAATCCCAAGTTAGAGCCCCTCGTGATTAAAGAATTGAACAAATTGATTGAGAGTAACATCATTTTCCTAATCAAACACACTTCATGGGTATCCAATCTGGTTCCTGTTAGGAAAAAGAATGGGGAAATTAGATTATGTGTTGATTTTCATGACTTGAACAGAGCTTCATTAAAGGATAGACATCCTTTACTTTCCATGGAACAAATCTTGCAGGTTGTTTCATGTTCAGAATGGTTCTCATTGCTGGATAGTTTCTCTGGTTACAACCAGATTTTGGTGAAGGAGGAGGATAGATTCAAAACAACATTTACAACCAAATGGGGAACCATGGCTTATCAGAAAATGCCATTTGGTATATCAAATGCAAGTGCAACCTTTCAAAAGGCTATGGACAAGGCCTTCATAAACTTAATGTACAGATTTGTACTTGTTTATTTGGATGATATAACTATTTCCTCAAAAAATGCATTAGAACACTTTCAGCACTTGAGAATTATCTTTGAGAGATGCAGGGAATATGGTATCTCTTTGAATCCAAAGAAGAGTATATTTGTTGTCCATGAAGGCAAATTGTTGGGATTTATTGCTTCAAAAGAGGGTATCACCATTGAACCTGAAAGAGTAAGTGCTATCCTTGCCTTGCCACTTTCTCTTCACAAAAAGGGCCTTCAAATCTTCTTAGGAAGAATCAACTTTGTTAGGAGATTCATTCCAGATATTCCAAGATTACTATTTCCATTGACAGCCATGCTCAAGAAAAGTATTATTTTCAAATGGACCCAAGAAGGAAAATTTAGTTTTGAATTGATTAAGGAAGCATTAGCTGCTGCCCCTACCTTGTTAAATCTTGATTTTTCAAAGGATTTCATTTTGTATGCATATGGGAATGTTGATAGTATTTCTGCCATGTTAGTTCAGAAAAATGACATAGGTTGTGAGCATCCCATAGCTTTTTTCAGTCAAGGACTAAAGGACTATGAACTATATTATATATTTGTTGAGAAGCATGTACTTGTTTTAATTAGAAGTCTGGAGAAATTCAGGCATATGCTTTCTAACAAAAAGATAAATTTAATGGTTGCACATCCTTCTGTCAAGGATTTTTTTCTAAATAAAGACTTCAACACCAAAAGAGCTAGCTGGATTACAAAGGCAATGGAATATGACATTTAAATCAAAATTACCAAGCTAGTAAGAGGTAAGGGTTTATGTGAACAGCTTGCTAGAAATGGAGATAGCACTCCAAAAAATGATTCTGAAATTGTCTTGGCCTTAGAAGACAATGAACAAGTTGCAATCCCAGATTCTCAGAATGATTGGGTGGATGATATGGTTACCTTCTTGCAAACAGGAAAATGTCCTAAGGGATTGGATAGATCAAAATGGATGTATTTCAGATTACAATCCATTCGTTATTGTTTACTGAATAATATTCTGTTTAAAAAGGATTTACAAGGTGTTTTGTTAAGATACATTAAACCAGATCAGATTGATCATATTCTGCATGAGTTCCATAAAGGGCCAGCTGGAGGCCATTTCTCACCAAGAGCTACTGCTCTTAAAATGATGAAAGTAGGATATTATTGGCCAAATATGTTTAAGGATTCACATGCCTGGGTAAGGAAGTACAAACAATGTGCAATGTTTGCTGGAAAAGAGAAATTAGCAGCACTGCCTTTACAGCCAATTCAAGTTGACCAGCCATTTATGAAATGGCGTCTTGATTTTATTGGTGTTATTAACCCACCTTCAAGTGTAGGTCATAAGTGGGTACTCACAGCCACTAGTTATTTTACAAAGTGGATAGAAGCAGTTGCTCTCAAGGAGGCAAATGAAACAACTATTTTGAACTTCTATGAAGAATTGGTTTGCAAATTTGGAGTACCAGATTCCATCATCTCAGATAATGCACTTGCATTTACAGGAAATTGAGTTATTGAATGGGCTGTTAACAAAGGAGTGTACCTGAATACATCATCAAATTATTACCCACAAGGTAATGGGCAAGCCAAATCGACCAACAAGAACCTAGTTCAGATCATAAAAAGGACCCTAGAGGGTAACCAATGTTCTTCACATGAGAAGTTGAAATTAGCACTTTGGGCTGATAGAATAACTCTAAAGAGGGTAACTAGAATGTCTCCTTACATGCTGGTTTATGGTAAGGAAGCTAGATTACCCATTTCAATTGAGTTTCTAGCACTTGATTTCATGCATCAATTGGACATGATTGATGAGGAACCTATGGTAGAAAGTCTAGCTCAGCTAAATGAGTTGGAGGAGAAAAGGAGAGATGCATTGCAGAAAATTGAGCTTCATCAAGCTCAAATGAAGAGATTATTTGATAAGAAGGCATCTCCCAAGAGTTTTCAGCTGGGAGATATTGTTCTAAAATGGGATGAATTGAAAAGCAAACCATGAAAGCATATGAAATTTGATGCTCTGTGGGCTGGTCCATATGTCATAACAGCCAGCACGCTACACAATGCTTTCTATTTGTCTACACTTGAAGTAGAAGAGTTAGCAATCCCAGTTAATGGGATCCACCTCAAGAATTGCTTTTGAGGTTAGTTTGGTGTGAATAAGTGCTTTGCACATAGTTGGTCCCCTTTCAGCTAGTTGCAGTTAGTTCTTCTATTCATGTAATGGTCAAATCAAGAAGATACACATCATCCATAATCGAGAATTCCCTTGGATTCCTAGTTATAAATGATGAATAGCTCAATAATGTGATCATGATGGGAAGAGAAGTTGTTTTTCAGCTTGTTTGTTTTTTAGTTTCAAAGGCAGAATGAACAGAAACAACGAGATCAATTGCATGATATGTGCATAAACATCATGCCCATCACATGAGACATAGATAATTTCCACTGTCTCATATCATATGCATCATGCCTACACCTATACCATACAACTAACGTCACTATTTAAGATCATTTTGCCTTTGGTTTAGTTTTTTCTATTTGGATAGCACTTACCATTGTCTGAATTATGTCTATCATATGATACATGAACAAATTTTGTTGTATCACATCATAAGCATAGGTTCAGACAGCAATATTGAAGTGCAGGGTGTTGTTCATGAATAGTTTTGTTTTCTCTAAGTGTTGATCAACACAAGTTTCAGTTCTAGGTTTAGTTTTCAGTTTTCAATTGGTTGTCAGTTTCGAGAAGTTCAGTTGTTCCTAAAGGTTGAGGACTCTGGCCCAATGGTTAAGCAAAAGGCAACTGGTCTAATTTTGTTCAGCAGGCAAACATCCCTAAGAGGTCGCGAGAAAATGTTATCATTTTAATTGCACTAAATTGATAAATTGTTTGATATCTTACATTGGATTATGAATTTTATAGTTGTTGCCTTAAAGTTGCAGAATTGTTCAGATTCAAAAGAGAAAGTATACATGCAGCCTAGAAACTATAAATAGCAAAAAAGACTTTCATAAAGGTACATCCTTTCAAACTACTATTCAGATATTGAAGACAAATATCTTATTATTGCATTCATGTTAAGACTTATGTTGTTCTCTAAGTATTGATCTAATTAAAAAATTCAAATTTAAACAATGGATCATTACATTGAACATTCAAAATGAATGCAATAAGCAAGTATTCCTTTATAGGTTACATCTTTCAGTTGAGAAAATTGAGAAAATATACAGTGCAGAAAGTAAAAAAGAAGCATGCTAGTAGTATGAAGTATGGGTCCCATGCATTGCCTTATCATATGGTTGTTGTCAGCCGGCCTTCTATATGTTGGGGTTCAAAAATGGCACCATCTGGATCCTCATGACTTCTGCCTTATCTCATCCTAGTTCTTTTGTATTTTTACCTGCATAATGAGAGAAAAATGGTGTTAGATCCAACTGGATCTAAGCAATGCATGAAACACAAACATCATACTACTATTATCAATACTTTCAGAAATGCATATCAACTAAGTAAACATCAATGCAATAACAAGGTATACATCTACAATAACTAAATTAAGTATCAAAAGGACATAGTTTTATGAAACCTTTTACTGCATATAGTTGTTATCCTGCATTAGAAAGGGATTGCTATTTAAGAAAATGGGGCATCCACATGATAGGTCAATAAATCCAATCAGCAAACCCACATTCATATATAAATTTCATCTCACATGACATTTACATACAGACATGGATTTGTTGATTGAATCCATCAACCTAACATAGGGATTCAGAACTAATTGTGTGCAAGTGAGAGATATCCACAAATTCTAAAGTATGATATGCAGGAAAGAAGAGAAGACACAACAGAGTAATGGCAGTGTTGTTATAAGAGATGCATATGAAATAAAATGATGCAGATTGTTCCTAATTAAAAGATGTGACAGCAAACAAAGAAGCAGACATGCTGGTTAAATGAGGTAACAATGTACCTTTGTACCTTGTCAATATACAAATCATGCATGAGATACCATATAATGTTGTTTTGGAAACAATGCACTAAGATGATTAAAAAAAAAATAGAGGACACCAATACTGTACAGATTAGACTGCATATGTGAAAGATCTAACTATATTGTTATTAGAAATGGAAAATCATATACACATGGTTCAATCATCAATTGACACCACATAAGTACTTCAACTCATTACTGTTCTGAGTATTATCATTCTAAATAAAAGCCATGAAAAAGAAAGCAGTGATATCCATTTTATAACAGAAGACGTACACAGAATGAAATATTAGTATTGATGTTAGAAGAGATGTTTGTGCAGGAAAGAATGAACAAGTGCAAAAGGTGGAGTCAACAAAGATACATTCAATTAGTTTTTCATACCATAATGATCAGTGATGTCATATATTCCTAAAAGATGTTATAAAAGATACTGGGTCATAGCAGATGGCATCTAAGTGATGGATGAAAAGCATAAATATTCACAGGGGGGCTTAATGAACATAATGGCCTGAATGATGATTCATAAGTGTCATTTTGGAATTTTTTTATAAGCTAAGTTGTTTATTATGTTCACTAATCTTACAAGTGCATAATATTGTTGTTTGAAAGTTTAAACAGAATGTTTTGCAGTGTTTCAAGCTAACTAGTTTCAACTTCACAATCAGAGGAAAAAGGTGAAAAACAAGCAGAAGTATCAAAGCAAAGTGTCAAAAGTGTTCCAGAACAGTCATGATCAATTGCCAAGTTACAGTAAAATAAACACTGGTATAATAAATCTTTGCGGATTTCAAAGTACTAATTCAATAATATCACTGTTGTTTCTGATTACAGAAGAAATGCTACAGAATTGTGCTATAAAGAATTATAAAAAGTTTACCAAAATGTATCTCTGAGTGTCACGAGCCCATGCTCGAACTTCATTGATAATAAACAAGCATTTTATATCTTATTGCATTTCTTTTAAAGAATTTAGTTTCAACATCAAAAGAGAATTATTTTTAAGCCTGGTGATTTGTGCCAGTAAGTCTTAGAATGTTATCTGTTTTCAAGTATTGAATTCAAGTACCAAAGTGACTGTGCCATCAGATAAATATAAATGGAAAAATGATGAAATTATTGGAAGAAGGTATGAATGGTTTTTTCTAAGTATGATATCAGTATGTATCAACAGTGGTAAAAAGATGTAGAACAATCAAAATGAAGACCAAGTCATATGCACATTACAAGTTTTTTGAAGAAATCAGCTAAAGGAGTTCATTTTATAAACAATGATTATGCTATAGGAGATTTAATGCAATTTACAAAGTCAAATGTACACCTACATCCAAGCTATGGAAGTGACAATCTTGATAGTGAAGAAGAAATCAAAGATACAAAGATGTACACAAGCTGTCGATAGCATATGATACAAGTGAAGATAAAAATGAACTTATCTATATGTACAAGGTGACTTGTGTCTTTACTTTATCCTTCAGTCGTGGTTTTAGTCAGCTTGCAAATTTGTGAAGCTTATGACTGAAAGATGTCATAGCTTAAGGACTTGATGTATCTACCACATCTTTGAGTCATATAGTTTCATGACTGTTGCTAAGATGACTGAAGGAGACCCATAACACAATGTAGCTGCAAGATGCAAAGATCCACTTTGTAAGTGGTGTAATAAACAAAGTTCATGCTCGGAGTCTTTTTGGTTGGAAGAAAATACACAGTTACATACCTAGTAGAGGTCAAATTTCATCGTGAAGTCCAAGTGCAACTAAAAAAAATACATACAACACCATTTATCATGGTTATAACTTCCAAATTTTATACTACAATAGCGACACCAAAAATAGTGGGTTCAGATTTGTAAAGAGGAAAAACATGAAGCAATTTCGAGAAAACAAGAAAATAAAGAAAGATCACTTATCTGTTACAAGGCAAGCACAATGGAGATGCGAGTGCAGAGGAGTCCAATCTTAAGTTTTTGTGCACCATGAGTTGGGGATAAGTCTGAAGCTGTGATTGGAAGATGTCGAGCTTCATTATTAATTTCTCAAGTTAAATAACCCCATATCTTTTAGCCACACTCCAGACCAAGCCCAAGCTCATGGTGGTAAGAAGGCCCACTTCACAGCCCATCAAATAAACTACCTCAAATTTAGGATACCCATATTTATCAAACAGAGGGAGCCCAAGTCTAAGCTCTTGTAATGATACATGCAAGACGCCATATATTATTGTGTTTAATCTCCAAGCCCCAAAAGGTGCAGCTGCGGTGAGAACTCAAGTTCTTATAACACATGCAAAGAGGCACCATGCTTACATATAATGTGAAATGGATAGATTAGATCTCGCGAATGAAACACACAATTACAACCAGAAGTAGAGCCTGAGCTCTTAATAAAGAGAAGACCCAGTTCATAGCACTAACTCAAGTGCAGATGAGCCCGATTTCTTGACATCATGAGCAAAGAATAAAAAAAAAAAAACAAGACTCCTGTCAACTCCAGTGAACCCGAGCCTTCATAGTATCAAGCTCTCAGTATAGAACACATGCCAGAGAAGTAAAATAACATAGAACTCAAGCTTCATCTGCAGTCAGGCCGAGTTTCTTAAAAATTTTGCAGAGTTTTCTTAGGGTTTGCTATTTCTTCTCTGCAAAGATAGACAAAAATGCCAAGTCCAAGAATGAAATGAGCTTTTAGGAATTTGGAGTCCGCCAAGCATAAAGCAATCAATGTCGTCAATGCATATGTCTATTCCTACAGGTTTCAAAACTGTCAAACAGTGCCACCTCACTCCTCTATTTTTGCATCACACTACAAGTGGGTCGAGTGGTCATTTTGACCCTCCTCACTTTGCATATACTTAGAAATTTATTTTTCAAGTTAGGATTTTGAAATAACTAGGTTGATATTTAATATTGATCTTTATTCAAATAGTTTAAATATTGGCAAAATATTATAAAAAGGATTTAAAAATCTTTATTTTAAGCCAATATTTCAGGCACTAAGTGTGGAATTTTCATAGGGCTAGATTTTTGGCACATATTTTGGCCAAATTAGGGCAATTTGTAAAGGGCTTTGATTTTTAGATTTATGATTAGGGCTTAGTATAAAATTGATTTTGATGATCATCTTTTAAGGGTTCATAAATTGGGAGAGAAGTTGTATTAGTGAACATATCGTTCCTTTGCACTTCCTTTTGTATTTTGCAACCATTTTGCAGATTTTGGTGATAATAAAGTTGGCCTTACTGTTCATACATCTTTTCTAAATTTTTCTATCTATCCTTCTTAAATTTCTGCATTTTAGTGTTTCTTCTCTTTTAAAGACAGATTAGTGAATTACTCAAATTCCAATTGTAGTGTTATAAAGAATCAGCCTTTTACAGAAAGTACCTGTTTGTTGATCAGATCTTCACCATTAGTGTTATCAAACCCTAATAATAAGCTCTTGGTTATCCTAGGTGTTAAGAAGTAAAAAACATTGTAGAACTTAGTAATGTGTTTTTTGTAGGTACAGTCTTACAATTCTGATAAATCTGCATCCATCTTTGGTGTATCACCTTTCCTATTTAGTTTTCATTTTTTAGTTCTCCTTCTCCCTTTTCCCAAAACCATAAAAGTCAATATCAGGTGATATCTCAAATTCAACAGGAACCGGCCTAGAATCTAGAGATTCATTCTCTAATCCACCTAGGAGAGTGTTTCCATGTTTCAACAGGATGGCTAGATTCTGCATCCATCTATAGTCGCAGTCCTGATTGACAAAGTACAACTATTATATACAAGTCCAATACTTCCAGATACAAACAAAATAAAAAGGAAACCATCATGTATATCAAATTATTTGCATACATTAGTTTACTCAAATAAAACACATTGACCCATAAATTTACAACTAATCTCTAGATTTGTAGACTTCCCACATTGCACTTGCTATATAATCTCAAAAATGTGCCCACTGGTCTCTATCATGCTGAGACAACCCATATGTCTCAAGCATTGGTACATCTATCCCATCATGATCATCTTCCTCTTCGATACCAATTTCTGATGGAATGTCATCCTCTATCGTACTGAAGTTGTGTAGTATGCAAAATGCTAATACAATATGGGCTTCTGTCATGATAGAATAAGATGTGGCATTCTTATGGATTTGAAAACGCTGCTTGAGAATACCATATATACACTCTAATGCATTTCTAAGAGAGGAGTGTCGATGGTTGAACAACTCTTATGGAGAGTTTATTGGAATTTCTCTTGAAAACTCCTTCAGGTGGTAATGTGTACACTGATAAGGAGAAATAAACCCAGGTGCATTGGGATATCCATCATCCACTACAAAATATTTTCCTAATTAAATAAAGTAGATTGTTAAAACTTGAAACATTGATTGTACCCTCGAGTATGTTAAACTATGATTTGGCTTACCGGGGGGAACAACAAGTGGATCTTCTCTTGACAGAGCTAAAGCTAGAACATGACTATCCATAGTAGACCCTTCCCAACCAGCAAGGCAGTACTGAAACTTATAATCAAAGGAATACACACCCATAACATTTTGCAACAAGTTGCCTTTTCTATCACGATATTTACCGTGCATGTCGACATCGACGGTGACTAGTATATGGGTTCCATCAATAGCTCCAACATAATCCTATACGATATGATACAATTATCAAGTGTACGGTCAACCAATAATACGATAAGGATATAATTCCATACAAGAAATTTGTAACAACACAAGAATTACCTTGAAGAACGAATCAAAACGGTCCTTCCCACTAATTTCAAGATGATTGTTTGGTCCAGGTGCTATAAAGTAATCCTTGTGGAGTGCTAAGATAGCCCTCAACACCTTGTGGAAGTATCGTTGACTGTCTCTCCTGACTTCCCAAAGTTGTGGGCAATCTTACGATTCCTCAGATTATGGCCAAGGGTGTGGAGAAACATCACAATTTGTTCTTCTAACTTCAAGTGTATCATATTTTTCAAGCTTCCTTTCAGCCTTAGGATACTAGCTAGATGAAAGAAGGCTCCCCTACTCATGCAAATTTGATCATGACAATCCATGTCATTGGAATGAATAATCATTCTATAAAAAGAATTTCCTTTTCTAATTCGTTTACCCATTTGTGTACTGCCTTCTCGAGCGAACACTACTTTGGCTACGGCAAGCAAAGAAAGAAGAGTTGTGAGGAGATGAGTGTATGTGGTCTCCACATCTACGCATCCTAGAATTTCAATATTCTCAGTAGGATCCATCAATGGCCCGAACTGTGGACAAACACAATGATTTCAGTGAGGAGATATCCACTATCAAGCACAAAGATAGAGTGTCTATTAATTAATGAAATAGAACAAGGACTTATCTATCATGAGATTCTAGATTGATCTTTTTGATATAGAAACCTGAATTTAAATTAGAATGATATGTTTCAAAATTTGAAATTTGTAATGGTTTTGTTTATCATATATATATATATATATATATATATATATATATATATATACACACATACATACACATATACATATACATATATATACATATACATATATATAAACATATATATACATATATATAAACATATATATATATATATATGCATATATATACATATACATACATATATATACATATACATACTTATTTGGGTTACAAATATGAAAACCCAGTTTTGGACCCCAAATTCCAATTTTGACCCCAAAACGAGCGGCACAATCTTCCCACCCAAGAGGTGGAATACAATTTCATCTTCTAGTTTTCATTTTTTATTAACCCCATTTAATTGGGCATCGGGTCCGTCAGGTATTAGGGTTTATATTTTGGAGATCCCGACTGGGTTTCGCATTTTCTGCATCCCTTTGCAGCGTGGGTTTGTTTTTATTCAAATTAGTGAGATTATTATACATATACATATACATACATATATATACATATACATACATACACATATACATATATATATATACACATACATATTAATTGGTCGTCGGGTCCGTCGGGTATTAGGGTTTATATTTTGGGGATTCTGACTGGGGTTTGCATTTTTCGCTTCCCTCTGCAGCGTGGGTTTATTTCTATTCAAATTAGTCAGATTATAATACATATACATATACATACATATATATATACACACATATACATACATACACATATACATATAAATATATATATATACATATACATACATATACATATATATATACATATGCATATACATATACATATATACATATACATACATATATATATATATACATTCATACATATATATATATATATATATATGCATACATACATATACATACATATTCATATTTGCAACCCAAACGATGGATTAGGCTCAAAACTGGATTTCCCACTGCCAATTCCCAACGTATTCCAGCAACCAAATGGGGCATGTTATATATTTTATCTGTCAATATTTATCCAATTATTGGCATTGCTTTGTCTCAGTATATTCAATGTATGTATAAATAGGATCAAAGAATAGTACTGGACTATTTAGGAACATTGCTTCACTGGAATTTCTTAGAATGTGACTTGCCCTTTGCTAAACTATGCCAATGTTGATTTGTAAATTGGTCACCACAAGTAATTGGTAGTTGTTAGTACACAGGGAGGTAGATATATATCTTTTAGGACAAGTTTGTGACTTTTTTGTTGCCTAGGAAGAAGCAATGGAGTTCTCAGATAAGTTATGCCACGAATTGATTTCCAGGTCCGTGGGTGGGAAATTGGATAGAGGGATTTGAAGATGGATTGTGGGCTGCCCAATGTATTAATTTAATAGTTATGGGCCCCTATTTTATGGCTGTTACAGGGCATCTGTTTGAAGCCAACTAAAAAAAAGTTTACTCTGTATAGTCTGTATCAGGCGGATTCAGCCTTGGCTTGGATCTGCCATTGAAGCTGAAGTTGGAAGGGTAGGGCTACTGTATTGTTATTTTTGAGGAAAATAGAAGGATTACAAAATTGCAGTTCGTTAAAGGTGTTGGTGATAGATAGTTATGGGAATTTTCCAGCCAAATAAAATGTGAAGCACATCACAGCATCGTGTCGCATATCAGCAAACATTAAATAGAGATATAATAGTGACGATGGAAATTTCCATATAAAAGTTTGTGAAGTTGCAAAAGAATAGCACGGTAAGAGTTAATAAGGAAGAAGTAAGATATGGTCATTCATGGCCTTATAATGATTTTGATAACACACCTTCCTTTAAGGCACTTAAATATTTCTAGAAGGTTTACAATGAAAATACATTAAAAATCTAAAAGAGAGCCCTTGTTAGCACACCATGTCAATAATGGACCTGAATTTTCCATTGAGATGGCTAGATGGAATGGGGAGGTGTGAGCTATTGATTCTCGAATTGGCTGGAGGGACTTGGATAGTTATAGTGAGAGCAGGAACCTGTAAAAGGATTATTAATATGAAAATGTTTTATATATTTTTCAATGTTGATATATTTTACAAAGTGGGAACTCTCAAGAAATCAAGTAATGTGAAGTTATATTTATCTGAATTATTTCATAAATTTAGAGGAAAATATTAAAAGAATAAATAGTGGTATCTAAACACACAACAACAATATGTGAAGCAACATTTCATTCAAAATATAAAAATTCTATACAATTTGGACAATTTCATAAGTGAGATGCATGCCCGTAGATCAATTCAATTTGGGCAAACTCTAGTCCATAGAAGTAAGGCAATCCTGTAGGTGAGATGTATGCCCATGTTTTCCATATGTGTGAGCTGATACAAATTGGCAATCTCAATAGACAAGATGTATATCCATTCGACAAACTTGTCCTAAAAGATATATATCTACCACCCTATGTATTAACTTTGAATTGATTTTTACAGAGGGGTGGCAGTGGGATCAGGCTGGCAATCCTAAGTTGCTTAAATCAATACTGGGAGTTACTATGTGATTGGTTTCCCATTTGGTGTGATTCTTTGTTGGTTGTTTAATCACACTATGTTTAGTGCTAGGAGAGTGTGAAATTGGACTCATTAATTAAAGGAGTACAATTTACAACTCTATAGTTGAAGGATAATAAATACTCTTTTATTAATAGAAAAGTAGAGGCAAGTTTGGTGTGAAGAAGAATTAGTAGAACCTTAATGACAATGAAGAAGAGGCATATGAGAACAACCTTTGTAGTATTGAAGAAGAAATTGAGCCAATAACTTTAGGGCTAAAGATTGGAATGCATATAAGAGAATCTGGAGGCAAAATAGGTGTACAGAAAATTAAAGTTGAAGGAAGAGTAGAGGATTCCATGTGGTTGAAAGTGCCAGAGGAGCACCAAAATGTTTGAATCAAACTCCTTGATGATTAGGTTCTAGGCACTAGGTTTACATTAGAACAAAACCATGGGGACTCCACCATCAAGCCCTAGTGTAGAAACTGTAGAAGTTGTCTAATATTATAGGTAATGGATTGGAGGATCTGTTAAGGAATTGTAAGATTTGTGAAATGATTGGATAGAAAATGCCTAGGATAATATAATATATTAGCTATGGTCTTTTCCAACCACCCAAGAGGTATACCTTTTTATTTGTATATAAAAATTGAGCCAACTTCTCAAAGCACATGGGAGGGATTAAATTCCTTTGAAGAAGAATTTAAGATGCTTCAAGATGACAATGGAAATTGTAGTATTAATCTATAATGTACAACAAGGTAAGCATGAAATTATAAGATGCCTCGAAAGGATGCCCTATCATATAGTGTTGATAGTGTAATGAATGGGGAATTTTTGCAAGAGATTGCTAGAACTGAAACATAGTGCGATTATTGTGTAAATAATGTGTAATGATAGCTCATCATGAGGAACCTTGAAAAATGAAGACAATGATCTTGATTAATTTAAAAATTTGAGTATTACATATGAAGCCATATGGCACTAACTTAGAATAGGAAGAAGCATTGGACTCTAAACCACCATTTATAATTACTGTCAATTAACATGTATAAAAGAAGGAGACAATTAATTTGGAAATTAATCAAAAGGAATCCCACACTGATAATCAATTGTTTCATTGAACGAGTAAACCATGACACATCAAATAACCAAGAGTTATAAAGGATGGATCCATTTTTTTATATAGTTGAATATATGAGTAATATCAACAAAGGGATATAGACTATCAGAATTGCATGCATCTTGCATCTTGCATCTTGATACTACAGAAGTAATAGCAATATGTAGGAGGCAATGCAACAAAATATTTTTTAAGTAGATCTCCACACATATATGTAATTTCTTCAGTGCTCTCTAGAAGGGACCGCCTACCAGTTAATAAATTTAAATGAACAATGATGGTAGTAGTTGACAGCTGTGTAATTGAAGTGGGTTATGAGCTGACAATGAATGAAGATGACATACCCGATTTATCCTCTACTTAGATATTTCGAGTGCCAAGGCTATTGTGAGGCTCCAAATATTATTTATATAGTCCACATATTATTTCAGTCAGCCCTTTTCATTATTGAAAAAGGGAGCTGTAAGGGATGTAGAACCCAAAATCTAAGGTAGTTAGAAAGATACAAAAGAGAGGATATAAAGGAGTAATCAACATATTCCTATCAAATCAATTGTTAGTGATATATATCCAATGAATATTCAGAAGGATTGTGTCAAAAATTAGTTGTTCAGGTGGAAATCATCAAGTGCACTTGATATGTTTTTAGATTATTACTATTTCAGAGACATTGCCTGATTTGCGTCCCTGGTTTTATTACCCTAGGTTTTTTGGGGTTTTGTCCCTGACTTTCTATATTTTCTGGGACTATTTTGTTTGGACTGCCTATTTCATTTTGGTTGATACTTAACATTTATATGCTCTAGGTTTTTCATTTAAAGCTCTGTAGGGTTTCAGGAACCCATCAAAACCTATTTTCCTTAATCAAAAACATGAGATCTGCGAATTCAAAACAAGGTTGGAAGTGCTCAAAGAATGGACCTATTTATCAATTAAATCAAGGAGTAAACTTTGATCTCCATATATCAATAGCTCGTTATGATGTTACTGATGCTATGTGGTCACTACTTAATAAGGGGTTTTCAATTCTTGTTTCCTAATGCATCTAGTCATGGTTTAACATAAGTATTGCATAAGTGCAAAAATGGAGGAACATTATCAGAAAGATATCTTTGAATCTTGATTACTCTTTTCTAGAGAGGACTATATCTCTGAATGAATGAGGGAGTTGGCTCTTTATTACAATTAGACTTGATTTTTATTGCTTCAAACATGATGTTGGCAGGTATATTTTAGAGTGAATAAATTGCCAAGCACATTTTTCATATGGAAGGTTCTTTTCAAGAGATTTTGTTCAGAAGATTGTTTTGAGAATTTTCATATAGAAGTAATTCAACCATGTATTTATGTGTAGATAGTATTGGATTTTATTTTGGTAATTCAACATTGTTAGAGCCCTTCATTCACCAAATAACAAGAAATTCCCTTGTTATTTAATAAATACTCTAAACTAATAGATATCCATGTTGTACCAACAGAAAAATCAAGTACAATCCCTTGGAAAACCTGGCAGTTAGTGACAAGAATCTACCTATCTGATGGACCTCTATAATCTGTCAAAAGAATATTTTGTCTTTAGTAGAAATGACATATCTAAAGAACACATCCCCAAAAGAAGAAGAGATATTGAATGCACCATAAAAGCTTATCCAAACTCTAAATTCAGAAGCCAAGCTGAAAAATTCATTGCTAAAACTAGAGGTGAGTGATTTGGGTACTTTAGTTAACAAGTCTAGAAGATAAAAATTTGATTTTTTCTGCTTATATTCTTCTAGAAAACTAGAACAATCATGCAAGTGCAATCCCACCGCTATATCTCCTAACTATATTCTTCATGTAATATCTCATAGACAACAAGAAGGATGATGCAGTGCTAAGAAATGCAAAGGTGATTAATAATTTCTTAGGAAGCAACAACCAAGTGGTAGACCTTTTCAAAAAATGACACCATAGAAAAACAACAACATCAAGATTATAAATGGAAAAAAATTCTGACCTCTTGACCAGTGATTATGAGGAATGACTGGCTCTTCCACCATAGAAACATTGTGCAGAGTAGAAATGATGCAAACCAAAAATTGACCCACGTTGTGCTGAGGGAAATCGAGACAACAATGCAAAACATAGTGCAGAGGGAAGCGGAAAATGTAAACCCTAGTCAGAATCCCCAATATAGTACAGAGGGAAGCGTAAAATGTAAACCCCATTCGGAATCCCCAATGCAATGTAGAGGGAAACACATTGCAGAGGGACGCGGAAAACACTAGTATTTCCCTGTCGTCAAATAAATCACACAAAAAAATCATGTTGGACTAAAGGGTAGAATGAATATTATAAAAAAGATTGTATGCAAATTATTATTAATGAATTCACATATTTATTGGCAAAATGTAACAAATATGTTCACAAGGTTATAACTGCATATATTTTAATGTAAAGAGAGATAATGGTCAAACAAGGTTTGAATGTTTGAGTCAATTGGTTAATAATGGCTTGTTATGATTGGGACACTGAAAGGTTTCATGCAATTTGGAGGACTATGAGTCTTCTTTATGTTAGAGAAAGGAAGGGAAAACATTGTGATCTCTCAAAAAATAAAGTAAATGAGCACTTGACTAATACAAGAAGTGTACTAAATGGGTCTATAAAACCAGATTGATGGCAATACTGCATAAGAAGTTTTGAAGATTCAATTTGTGTTGGAATAACGAGTGGAATGAATAATCTAAGAAATATTGTATACAAACTAATAATAGAGAAATTTATGGATCGAGTTGGCAAAAAGTAACAAATATGTTCAAGAGGTTGTATAAGCTTGATTTTTACACATATAAAAGTAGTTATGGTTAAACAAGCTTTGAATGTCTGGGTCAAGTTGTTGGTAGTTGCTAGTTATGATTGGAACATTGAAAGGTGTCATGCATTTTAGAGGATTGTGAGTATTCTCTATATTAGATAAATTAAGGGAAAAGCTTGTGATATATCAAGAAAGAGAGAATCAAGCAAATGGGTACTTGACTTCTACAAGAGGTGTACTTAGTGGGTCTCCAAGACTAGAGTGGTGACAATACTACATAGTGAGTTGCAAAGATTCATTTTCTGAATCTACTTAACATCTAGGGGAGTATGCTGGGTAGTGACACCAAATGTGCAACGAGAGATTAGATAAGTAATTCCTATGTAGATGAAATTTTTCAAGTAGTCATTAAAAATTAGTTTACAATTTTTTTGGTAAATTTGAATAGATAGTAATTTCCATGTTTCTAAGTTTTTTCAGTTGCTTAAAAAATAATTCATAAAATTGTATGTTTATCTCTACTATTTATTTGATGGGTTGTGATCTCTATTAAGAGTTCCTCTTATTGTCAAGTCCATAAGTTTGATTTGTGCTTTGAGCATAAGATAAGACATTTGTATAAAGGCATGATGTAATCGGTTTGAATGAATAAAAGAAATATTTGTATGTAAAATCAAATTGTTTTTTTTGTTGCAAATTCTTTGTTTGATATAATAGTCTATGTTTATTTTCATGTTTTTAAAAAACTGAAGTTGATGAGGGAATGTTTCCATTTTGTTCATATCGAAGTGGAAAAGATAGGAGTTGACCAATGAGGGATAAGAAGTATATAAAATCATAAAAGATAGAGAAATATTCGAAGGTAAAAAATACAGAGCATTTTTTAGAGGGAATGTCATTTATTATACTACCACCAATCATTATAGTTATCATTGAGCTATTCAACACAAAATTTCAATTAGCATACATGTTGAACTACTCGTTGGAAAGAAAAGTTAGAAACTTGATTTATTAGCAACTATAAAGGAGATATATCATTTTGGGATAGGGAAATATTAGAGACATCTTCACCTGCTTAATGTTCTTCATCAATTCCATGAATCTTAGTGGAATCAGTTCTGAGTGCCCTTTTGCACGTCTAAATTCTTCCTTATTTTGTACTATCTCATTTACATTGAATTAAATTTATTTATTTTCTATGTATCATCTCCTCTTATAAAAGAAGACATCTAGATCTTGTGGTATATGCACACATGTAGATGATATCTATGAGCTCAAGTTTTTACTTGATATTTATGACCACTTAACTCTAGGAAAAGGTTTTCACATCTGAATATGGTATTCATCAATCGATAATGTTAGGAAAATTAAAACCCACATTGAACACCTTTTGATATATCATGATCTGGATGCAATCTCTCCTTAATGTTCATCAATATAATCCTCCCAATTATCTTCAAGATAAGATTGATGTTCATACCATATGCCAATATACAGATGATCTAAATAAATAAAAAAGTTTTGCTATCAAATAAAGGTCTTGTATCAAATGTCTAAAAATTAAATTTGAAAAGAATTTTATCAATATTTTTGGCATCTTCATGAGTCTTGCAGGTATAATGAGTTGATTGCAAGGGAAATTATATCATGCTTTCACCTAAACATGGCACCTCTTTCTTGCTTGAACTATTTTTTTGTAGACTTTGAAGAATATGATGTAGTCAAATACATATATTGGCAGTTTATATGGAGTTCTTTGAAAGCCTTCAATTCAGAGATATGTAAAAAAATTCAAATTGGATAAGGAAACTACCAAACCACATAATCAAGTTTTCTTCTTCTTGAAAAATTCCTACCTCCATATTACCTTTAATATTCTTGAAAGTGAACATACAAAAGGCATCACTCAGATCAGTAAACCTTCATTCCACATTCCTCTTAAAGTTGAGGATAATAATCATGTACACTAGAATGATACTAACAAGAGCCTCAACAATTTTCAATCTTGGTCATATTATCTAAGTAATTGTTATAGTATAGAACATATGAGCACATACAAAATTGGTATTTTCTTTTTTGTAAAAATTTATTAATTGGTCATGCATGTAATCAATGATTAATACCCCAATCTATATATTGTGATATTTTACAAATGACCAATATAAATTGAAACATGCATTTCTCATAGGTACTTGATCCATAGTTCCCAATGTACTTTATGCAATTTAGAGTGATCATATTTGATATGTCATCTTTGAAGTGCCCTTTGTGCATTATTTTAGGGATCTATAATTTCCTCTTATCTTCAATGACCAATACTTGGCAATACTTGTGAGACACCAGATTTTCTTCTGAAAGAAATAATTTCATCCAACTCAAACTCTATCACCTTTCTATTTTTTTATGTAGCTAAATGTGTTGAATTCCTATGGTGTTCATGGGTCATTCAATACATGTAGGGGGGTAGCTACACTTCAACTCCATTTTCAATAATCATTATGGATGACACTCCTTTTTCTTATTATTTCATTTCCTTAAATTATACCTTTCTCTACTCCCCCATAAAACAAAAATTTAGCCTAGGGTGTGATACCCCTTTGCTTGGTGTGGAAATCAACCCAAACTCTGTTCCTGATAAGGGAAAAAAAAACTTTCAACCCCTTAGGAATTTCTAAATAGACCACTTCTAGAAAAGGGAAAGCTACTAAAAAATCTCCTCAAGAATAGCCTGGATGTTTCACCCCAACCGTCCCCTACTATTATGATTTTAGATGTGGACTATGCCAAGGAATATATTACTACTTCCTTAGAGATAAGAGGTCCTCAAGAAGGGTCTAACTCACTGCAATAGCTAGATTTTTTTCCACTCTTGGAGAAAACCCACCAAGAAAAGAAACTGAAGCCTACTTGGAGGATTCCACCTTTAATGAGGAAGCTATTGAAGATGTCAAGAAAACCCTTGAAGAGACACTAAACTTAATCCTCAAAGACTCCTTTTCTCATTGACCACCCCACGAAACTCACTCTAAGGAAGCTCGAGAGGGGTTCAATATCCTAAAAGGTTACAAAGAAGAGGAAGGTGAGGAACCTATTGACAAAGAGGACGCTAGAGAAATTAAAATTTCTCAAAATTGGTAGGTTCTTGTAGCAGAGCTGGAAGATATTGGGGTTTTTTTAATCAAAATTTGGAGTCTCTTCATAATGCATTGGGTGTGAAAGGAATACAGAGTGGATTGCTGGATTGGAAAAAGTAATAGAAAATTTAGTTAAGATCAACAACAATTTGATGCATGGGTTGGTTATTGTTAAGGTCAAATGGGAAGAAAAATTGAGCGGAAGAAGAAGAAAAATGGGCCAAAGAACATAAATTCAGACAAGAAAAAGGGAAAGAATATTGTTTCTTTGTTTGCTTGGGACTATGGATCAAATGGTGGAAGACTAAGACTAGATCTCTTAGCTTGCCCCAGTGCTGTATTTTATGTTATTTTTTTGAATTTTGTTGGTTTTAGTATGTTGTCTCTAGACTTTATGTTAAGTGTTTATTGTATGTACTACTTATAGACTTTTCTCATTCCATGGTATTTTGCTAGATTGATCTCCAAGACTATTTTTTTTTTAATTCTTGATATTATTCTATGAGTTGGGGCCCTTCCCCTCTTATTTTAATTTAAAAAATCCCTTCACTTCCATAGTTGCTCATAGAGGGTTGCTAATTTTTTAGCTAAGTAATTTCTCTTGTTTGTAACACATCCTTCATTGGTATGATTAGTAAGTTTTTTTTTTTTTTTTAAATATAGAAAAGTCATGTCAACTATTTTATTACCTTGTATATCACAAATTATTATTCTATAATACTTATCCATGAAGTTACATTTGTACCATGAATCAAACTTATAAATATATATTTTGGAGCTTAAGAAAGTTGTTTTGCTTGTTGATATTTCTTATTATGCTTGTACCCACTTTTTGGTTTAATGTTTTATATTAGTCAATTGGAAAAACTTAAGTTTTTATAATCCCTTAGATGGTAAGTCAAGTAAAAAAGAAAAAGAAAAAACCAACAACTAACCCTAAATAAAAAAAAAGATAACTAGATAATGTATAGTACTTAACCCTAAAATGAAGAAATTGTTTTCAAAGTTAAAAGATAAACTTTGAACAACCAACACTATCTCAAAAAATAAATAGAATTAGATAAAAATGACCTAATAAACAATAGAAAAAATAGGATTACATCAGATAGTTAGCGAGAATTGTCTTTCACTCTTTGTATAAGGTGTTAACTTTTTTCTCTTTTGGGGAGTATCACCATATTAGATTAATTTTATTTCTCCTTTTTTATCCTTATACTTGTCATGCATACTTTTCTTCTTTTTGAGGTTGGCCTACAGATCACCACCTTAATAAAAAAAAGTGTCATCATATCATTGGTAACATTCACCATCCTGCATATGGCATCTTCTCCATTTTTTAAAACTTGTTACAAATCTAAACCATATTATTTTAAAGGTATTCCCTTTTCATTGTAATTTTCTAGTGTGATCTTTATTAGAATCCACATCCTCCCAATAAATTTGTATCTTAGCATGAAATTGGATAAGGGTATTTTCATAACTCTCATCCTCATTTTTTTGGTGGGTATTAATGTTTGTAAGATTATCAAACTGTGAGTCCTTGTGTAACAACAGTCATTATGAAAAAAAAATCATTTCATTGGTCTTCTTCATAAGGGTTAGAACTAAATGAGGTGGAATCCCCAAAATTAAAGCTAACCTTCTCCACCGACTTATCATTATTTTTAGTCTCACTTCTTAGGTTGATATCCTTCTCAAAACTCACTTCATTTAAGAACCTGACAACAATGTTAGCCAATCTAACCAAGATTCTTCCAATCCCAATCATCTTTGGTCTATGTATTCTTAATTTCCTTCATATTTGGGACAAAGGTGGTCTCAACAATCAATTAAGAATTTTCTTTTATATAGGAGATTCAACATGGGAAGAGAGCTTCATAGCAATACCTTGGCAATTTTGTTTTTGATTAAGGTAAAAACAAGTTTTGAAGGGACTGTGAAACCCTTTACGACAAAAGGTTGTCATTCAAAAAAAAAGGTCACAAACCTAAACCACCCTACTAAAATTCAGCCTCTATATTTTTTTCAATTACTTTATCATGCATGTCCATGACATCATGGATAATTTGGTAGTCCTGAACAGTAGCAACCTTTTAATGACTATGAGATAGTCCTAATTGGAGCCACGTGGAGAGAAACTGAGCCTATTTTACTTTGATTACCAATAACACCTATATCCTCATAGATAAAATAAATGTCTTGTAGCATGAATTTAACTTTCATCACATCACCAACTTTAAAGACTAAGGCTTTCTCATTAAGTATATTAAGCCCCACTACACGCTACTTTGGACCACAAAACTACTAACAAAAACCACCGCCTTTATTTTTTCCTGCACTTTCTGAATGATGCCTTCTAACATGTCAATCTTCTACTCCTATTCCATCTTCATGGAATTAACATTCTTAGTAACTGCCTAATACGAGCCAATATTTTTTTAGATTTGTCCTTATTGAATCCCTAATTTCTATCATGTTGAAATTTATATAACCTAGAAATTAGTGAATTCACATTCATTAAAGAACCTCCACACTTCCTGAGCTTGTGGAGTTCACAGTCAACTCAAAAGAATTCAGTTCACCTTTCTTTATCCATGTCTTCTTCATATCACTTCTGACTTCATCAAAATTAGTAATCTTCTTTCCTTTCCTTTCCTATCCTCTGACAGATTAGGAAATTGGTTCCTAAACTGATAGTCTAGCTAGATGACTCATCTTATGATAGATAAAACATGCGATACCGGTTGACTTCCAAGGACCAGCATTACCTCTCAGAGTTTTCATTCTGCAATTTAATGCTAGGTGTCCATAGTTACCACATACAAAACATGTAGTATTGAATTTTCTTTCCCTTCTAACAGTATTCACTAATGTGATAGGTGACCTAGGTGCATACACTCTTGACCTACAATCTTAAGCTTTGTGTCCATATTTGTTGGATGAAAAATAATATCCATCATAGTTACCACTAGTGGATCTACCCACATATGCAGTATGACCATACTTGTGACAATTATAGCAGTAACCATTAAAAGAGTGAGGTTTGTTCACCGATTTTCTTCTACACACATTCACAGTATGACCAAGCTAGGGATAATTTTAAGAAACCCCCTCCTAGGAAAAAGTGTAAAATCCTGGCGAATCCTACATTATTTTAGGGGGAAAAGTTTCTTAATGAAGGCAAATTTATTTTCCAAATTAGGAAAATAAAATAGTTTGTATTGGCGATTTTTTCCCTGTCGTATGAAAATTCCATAAAAATAATACTTTAATGTGGGGGAAAATATATATTGTATGAGATGAATTTTTTCTTTTGAAGTAAAAAAATTATAATATACGCGGTGAATGGTTTTCTTTCAAAGGGGAAAAAAATGATTGCACTGGCAAATTTTATCTACCATTTGCAAATTTATTTATTTTATTAGCTAATATTTCGTTAATTATGGGAAAATTAAATATTTTATTGGTGATTTTCAAAGGATGGGACTCGTCATGTGGGCCAATGCCAAATGACAATTTATTAGAGATGTAATTAATGCAATATCACATCTAGTGAATATCATCTTTATTTATTGCCAAGTTGTTTGCAGACTCAACACGTTGGTTTCAATAAGCATGTCTAGTCACATCACTGATCACACATAACCTAACATCCATCATTTTATAATGTTAAATATATTATTTGAGACCGTTTGATTATCCTATATCAATGGCTAAAGTTTAATTTTGGCCCCAATTTCTTGAAGGAAATAGAGTCACTACAACATTTGGGGTCAAATTTTGACGCCAATTTGCGACGGCACTACCATTTGTGTGTGATTTTTGTGTTTTTTTTTCAAGTGCCCCTGATGTTGTTGTAATAGCAACGGTACTGTCATAATTTTGACACCCACGTGATTATAAACAAAAAAATAAATAAATAAAGGCTCATTTCTAATTTTTGTGATCAAGTTGCGTGCGCGAAGAGGGCCCCAACTATGGTAGATCGAGTTGCATGCGTGAAGAGGGCTCTTCTGTTGTGAAGCTTGAGCTCGAATTGGAAGCTTGGCATATGGAAGCCATGACTTGAGGTAGGCATTCAAGCTTTGTCTTCTCATTAACTCAATTTCATTTTAATGGCATTTGTCGATTTAATGGCACAATATGAATGTTAATATTGGAATTGTTTACATCTTTGCATTTGGAATGCTTGATGACCCGCGAGCTTTGAGAGGTAAGGAATTGTTGCTATTATCTTCAAGGCATTGTGTGAAGTGTTTGATCTCTCTTTATTTGTTTTATTGTTGATATTCATTATGTGGTACTCCCCGTTTATGATAATTTCATGAGGAAATGTCTTGATGGCTCGCGGGATGCAAGCTAGGGCATCATGCATTATTTATGAGCTCACTATTTAATACTGGCATTATTTACATCTTTGCATTTGGAATGCTTGATGACTCACGAGATTTGAGAGCTAGGGCATCATTGCTATTACCTTCAAGGCATTGTGTGAAGTGTTTGATCTCTCTTTATTTATTTTGTTGTTGATATTCACTATGTGGTACTCTCCGTTTATGATCATTTCATGAATTTCATGAGGAAATGTCTTGATGGCTCTCGGGATGCAAGCTAGGGCATCATGCATTGTTTATGAGCTCACTGTTTAATACTGGCATTGTTTACATCTTTGCATTTTGAATGCTTGATGACCCACTAGCTTTGAGAGCTAGGGCATCATTGCTATTACCTTCAAGGCATTGTGTGAAGTGTTTGATCTCTCTTTATTTGTTTTGTTGTTGATATTCACTATGTGGTACTCCCTATTTACGATCATTTCATGAGGAAATGTCTTGATGGCTCATGGGCTGCAAGCTAGGGCATCATGCATTGTTTATGAGCTCACTATTTAATACTGGCATTGTTTACATCTTTGCATTTGGAATGCTTGATGACCCACGAGCTTTGAGAGATAGGGCATCATTGCTATTACCTTCAAGGAATTGTGTGAAGTGTTTGATCTCTCTTTATTTGTTTTTTTGTTGATATTCACTATGTGGTACTCCCTGTTTATGATCATTTCATGAGGAAATGTATTGATGGCTCGTGGGCTGCAAGCTAGGGCATCATGCATTGTTTATGAGCTTGATGTTTAATATTGGCATTGTTTACATCTTTGCATTTGGAATGCTTGATGACCCACGATATTTGAGAGCTAGGGCATCGTTGTTATTACCTTCAAGGCATTGTGTGAAGTGTTTGATGTCTCTTTACTTGTTTTGTTGTTGATATTCACTATGTGGTACTCCCCATTTATGATCATTTCATGAGGAAATGTCTTTAATATGGCTTGTAGGCTACAAGCTAGGGCATCATACATTGTTTATGAACTCACTGTTTAATACTGACATTGTTTACATCTTTACATTTGGAATGCTTGATGACCCGCGAGATTTGAGAGCTAGGGAATCGTTGCTATTACCTTCAAGGCACTGTGTGAAGTGTTTGATCTCTCTTTATTTATTTTGTTGTTGATAATCACTATGTGGTACTCCTTGTTTATGATCATTTCATGAGGAAATGTCTTGATGGCTCACGGGTTGCAAGCTAGGGCATATGCATTGTTTATGAAATTGGGGAAGGGATCTTTGGAAGAGTGTATTTGGGTAACTTGAAAAATAAAGATGTCGCAATAAAGAAAAGAAAATGTGCAGGGAGAGACAGCAAGAAATTTTATTTGGTGTATGAATATTCTTCTTGTTAAGAACTATTATTCAAAAAATTATTTTTCCTATAGCTATCTATAAACATTCTTATTTGTTTGGGGTCATCCAAAATTCCCTCTCACTTTAAAATTCAAACTTATCTACAAAAATTAATTTCATTGGTAAAATATTGAAACATATTAGGAGAAAATAGGAGGGATGAAATCCCAATGCAATCTTCCAGTTGTTCCACTGATTGTTGCGCCTAATAGGTAGGTGACAATAATAGGCTTAGGAGAAATAAATATTACAACACTTGCTAACAATGGCATGTGTCACTACATCATCTCTATCATTGAAAATCACACATTTTTTCCTTCAACAGTAGACCCATCATATCTCCTTCTCCTAACCATTTTCATACTAAACTAAAAGATACACATGACATGATGACAGTGAAAACTAATGTTGCTCTTGAAACAAGTCTACCAATCGT
>MU226501.1:81775-113264 GCA_018584345.1 Thuja plicata | reverse complement strand
CACTATTCCTATATATATATACATACATACATACATACATACATACATATATATATATATATATATATATATATATATATATAATCACACATTATTTTATCCTTTACACATAGATAAGGAATAAATTTAGAGAGCAGAGGAGGGACATAACGACCAAAATAATACAGGGTCCCTATATTATTCAGTCGTTATGGCCCTCCTCCTCCACTCTTTAAATTTATTCCTTATCTATGGTTTTTGGATCCTGCAGTGTCAACTTGGAACTGGAAAAGTAGTGGTTGTGTTGCATCATCTGGGTATAGCACTCAGTTATGTTGTGTGTCCAAATAATTGTGACCATGATGCCTACATTTATGTTTCTCAGATGTTGTGTCCCAGGACCCCTTATGACCCTTTGTGACCCTTTATGGTCCCTAAGAATACATCTTAGAGGTCTTTAAGTGTCGTAAAGGGTTATAAGAGGCTCCTAGGAGGGGCCAGATGAGCTTCCACCTTCACGTGGTTGGCCCTGTTAAGTAGAGAATGTTAAACTATTCTTGAAACAAAAAGAAGCTCAATTTTTTTAGGTCTCACTCCATGCATGACAAAAAAAAAATTTTAAACATAGCATACCGTCACAATTGCGATAGTATTCAGAGAACGACCCATGCCAAAGCACTACTTGCGATGTCCAAATGTCAGAATAAGCTCGACATCGCATGTAAAGCATATCCATCACATACCCGTCGTAATTGCGGAACTCATAATGTGTAATGATAGCATACTAACCATCATAGTTGGTGCATATTACGATGGTCAATATCATCACAATAACGACAGACATAGCATTTGTCAGTGATTTCGACACCAAAATTGCAACACCCATCTGTGTCGCTGGATCTACAGGGTAGTGTCAGAATCATGATGCATAGCCTTCAAAAAAATGACTCAAATGTACTAGTGACTTCTCTAGGAAGTCACCAGAATGATGACACGTATCAAACCTTAAAATCTGCATAGTAACCATGATCATTGATTACAACTAGTTATTTATTTATGTGGACGGTGGATAGTGTAGCTTGTAACTCGTAACTCGGTAAGAAATAAATGCCTTATCAGTGACAATAGGCATTCTTTAACTGCCATCCACTTAACACGCAGATTAGTGATGTACAAATTCTTACATATGATATTACCAAATTACCAATTTTTTATTTTGACACGCATGCATTTGTGGGAAAGATTTATATGGAGATATGAAATATTAAGGACAATAGATTTAAATCTCTCACATGCATAATACATTTATGGGAAAGATTTACATTAAAGATTAAGGACAATTGATTTAATATGATTAAAGAAAGAATAATTAATTGCTAAGTATCATTATCAATCAAGGGCTATTTATAGGCAATCTAACTTCTTTCTTCTTCAATTTTCTTTTGGTAGATTAAGAGTTAGAGTTGTTGGTGGTTCAAATTCTACCTCTAGTTTTAAGGTTTAGGTTTTTAGGTCTTTAGGCTATCGATAATTAAAGATGGAGACTCCAATCCGTTCGAGATGCACATCCCCAAAAGAGTAGCATCTCAGAATAAATCCTCACTTCAGTTTGTAGGGAGGTTGGTGGTGGCACTTTTATAAATGTTGTTTTGTTGATGTTATTGGGTTGAGAGCTCTTTGAGAATGTTGACAGATACCAAGTCTATACGAACATTATATCCTGGTTTTTTGCGTCTCTCCTCGACCTCAAAGGAGAGAAGGTTGAAATGTTGAGGAAGGTTTGTAAAGAGAAATTCCTGGAGGATGATGTCCATGTTTCTATTTTTGTAGAATTAGGGGTGGGGATCCCTTGGCCAAGAGATATACCCAAGCTATTGGATTCGAGAAAAAATATGGCCCGACAACCCTTTTTGTTGAACCTCAATGCAAAGCAACTGACGCGACATAGGAAATAGGCACGGCTTGGGAGGGATTTTCTCCGCAAATGGTTTTTCCTTGATGACTTGGACGAGCTAGACTACATATGGCTTGATGAATTCTTAGAGATTATCCTCTCTCAAAAATTCTACTCGGACGAAGGGGAAGATGAAAATTCCTAGTCCTTATGGCATGCCCCTAGTGTTTTGAGTCTTGAGTTTGACATGCAAAGTTTCAATTTTTTGTTTTTCTTTTTTATATCGATAACATCATAGCATTGTTCCACTGCTAGTGCCCTATTAGGCTAGTAATAGTAGTAGTTTATTTTTTTGGGGCTAGTAGTAAGAATTACCCAGCAAGTTGCAACCTTGAGCCCCTCATTTTCACTTTTAAATTTTGGAGGGACTACACAAATTGTAAATTTGTAGAACATATTAATGGAAATTTTGCAACTTCATTTCAGTTTTCCTTTTAAGTTTTATGGATTTAATGATTTCAGTTTCATTACTTTGCACTTAGCATCTTCTTTGTTAAAATATTGATTGGTGTATTCTACTTTGACTATATCTATCCAAATAAGGGTTTCTATGGCACTGGCCCACTACTAGTGACCTAGTAGGTTTTTCTTTTTACTCCACAATCTTTTTTTATAAAAAAAATAATAATAATTTTGCAAGTTCATTTAAATTTGTGTTTTATTTTGGAATTATTGGAATGATGTACTAAGAGGGGAGGGGTGAATCAGTACCTCTAAAACTTTTTATGTGGTTGGACCATTAACCTTTGTGTCATCAGATTTGTATATTCCTATCTATCTATTTATCTTTCTTTATGTATGTGAAATCATAATATAAGTTCTTTGCATTTGTAAACATTCAAGAAACATACATGAAAGTAAATAACACATTACACATGATATGATATCGCAAAAAATCCTGTTAGGAAGTAAAAACTGCGGTGGGGATGTCTACCCACAAAACTTCACTATCTGCAGATAAGAAGGGAGCTGGTTAAGGCTTACAATTTGATCACTTCTGATGATCTACCATATTAGGATTATTAGAGTGGAGACCTATTAGGATCTATTTAGTTTGAAGCTATAGCAACACCGTTAGGTGTGCACTTTGTTAAGAGATTTATCAAAGAACTGTTAAGTCCACCTTCTACAAAAGGATTTTTGATGTGATGCACTTGTTAGAATGCAAATACAATATAAATATTGATCTGATAGTGTATGAAATCTCTAATTGCTGATAACAGATCCTGTAAAGCTTACAATGTATATGTAATCACCCTGAGTGATTTGAATAATACCTTGTCTCTGCTCGTCGGTAGCCTTGTCTATGTTCTTGATAACTAATATTATCTATTTTTGAGCTTTGCATGAATTCTCTTCTACTTATATGCTCTCCATGGCTACAATCATTTATCAACTCATTACCTATTACAAATGATTGAACATCTATTTATAATAGTTTCTAGCTCTATTCTTGATTCACACTTTTCAGATTAACTCTAGATCCAAGCTTTACAACTTGACCTTGATCTTTAGTTAGGTATGTTTTAGATCCGTTAGGATGCTTTAAAACATTTACAATATGCTTGCTTGACCCTCAAGTAAATTTTTAAAACAAATAAAAACTCTAAAAATAGAATTACAATGTTTTATTTGACGTGTAAAGTCAGATCCACTTTTTGCGAGTTCTGTAACTGACTGTTAGTTCTGATGGTCAGGCTGCTCTGTCAGTCTGTCAGTTTTCTTTCATTCTTTGCTCTATCAGTTTTCTACTCCATTGGTGTCCCTTAATTGAACTATTCATCAGGTATGCCTTTTCTTCTCTATCGGCGATGTTCTCAAAACTGTACCATCGGTTATGTCCTTTATGCTTTGTCATCGGTTGAACTCTTGTTAGTGTTCGTCAGGCAATTCTATACTTAGCATTTTCTCGATAGAAATTGTTATTTCATTGAGTATGCTTGTTGTCTGTCAATTATGCCTATACCGATGACCTTTATCATGTTTTTCACTTTAAGTATATTAATGGCAAAACTTAATGTCATCAATCTCCCCCTTTGACATTAGTATCAAAAACTGATATTTGCAACATACTTGATGTATTAGTATGTACACCTCTGTATACTTCTTCCTTAGTCATGAAATGACTCCCCCTATGCATATGCCGGTAAGTTTATGTACATATAATTGACTTCTCCTTTTTGCTTCCTTTTTCTGATATATTGTACATATCTATCCTTGTTGTACATACATTATACATATCCTTATCTCCTTTCTTCTAAAGTAGTATAATGTAAATATATAGTGTACATATGTATTGTACATTCCTCCTTTTTTGATAATGAGGGCAAAGGTACTTACAACTTGTCAAAAATGTGAGAGTGTGAGGCTTTGATTTCCTCCATCATCTTCTCCCATTTCTCCTTCAAATTTTCAAGAGCCATGTGCTCAAGTGATATTCTTACATGCATGTCATATATGTTGTCTACCACAGACATTTCTCAGGTTGAGATCAGATTTCTTGCATCTATTATGTGTTGTTGCAGAGTGGTGAGGTTTGGGAAAATGTGAGCTTGTAGCTCGGTAACCTCATTTCTGAACTGTCTCTAAATCCCATATCCATTGTCTCAATCTATTTACCTCTGTGATCTTGTCATGATGCAGTTTTATTGTGTTTGCATCAGAGGTTAAACTTAGTGCACTAGCTGTCAGATCTGAATCTAGTTGGGACAGCTTTTCACTATTTTCTTTTGTGAAATTTTCTAGTGTGCACAATTTCTGAACTAAGGTAACAGCTTCAGCAATCATAGGTTCCAATTGACTTGCTAATTCAGAGAGCTTTACCTTGTTCTCTGCCACTTCTTGGCTGATCTTCTCAACTAATTTGTGTTGATATTTCATCTCTGCCTATTCTTCCATTGCCTTCTCTGCATCTACATTTTGATTGGTGATGGTGTCGGTAAGAACTGCAATTTGTTCCATGACTGATATGCTATCTTCAACTTTTGTATCAGGCATAAGTTGATGTAGTATGTCCCTAGCTTTATCAAGTGCTTGGGCCTCCCTATGTGCCTTTTTCATTTTCTCTTATATTGCTTTTCTCTGACATATCACTTCAAACTTTTGAAGTTCTTCAGTATCTAAAGTAGATACATCCCATTTGGGTATCTCAATTACCTCATCAAGTGTTACTTCCAAGATGTCTTTCTTCATTACCTTCTTCTTCTTCTTCTTTGTCTGGGAGACAGATTGGTGTACTACCATTTGTAGACCTTGAGATTGGATCGATTTGGTAGGTGAAGGTCGAGAAGATGAAGCATCTTGTTGCTTCTATTCAGAGTCCACCGATTGGTTTTGTGAAGACATCTCTTCATTGGCCTTGGGTGTATCAACATATTTATCTTCCTTTTCTTTCATGCTCTCATCTTGCTTTACTTATTCACTCTTTTCTTTCTCTCCATCCTTTCTCAATGTTTCATCTATTTTAGTATCTTCTCCTTTGTTTTTTTTAGTAGACACCTCTTGTTGAGTGTCGATTGCATCCTTCATCTCTGTATCTACATCTTTTTGAGTGTCGAATGCATCTTTATTTTCATCATTACCCGTGTCCTTGGGTATATCATCATCTTTCTTAGATGATTTCTCCTAACTTGATTCAACATCAATAGCTTGTATCAAAATTTTCATGTTGATCGGTGTATTGACCTCTGTTGTGCCAGTAGTTATATCCTGTCCGTTGGTATTACCCTGTGCAACATTGATATCTTCATCTTTTGGCACCTCTTGTGCAGGGTATTTTCCTGTACTGTCATTGATGATGTTATCCAACCATGTTTTATCATTGATATCTTCAGTTATGTTACCTTTTATTGTCAATTATTCTTTGGTAACCTCTTCTTCATTACTAAAGTCAATATGAATTGGACTTGGTGGAATTTGGCTTTCCTCACTCTGAGTTTTGTCAAGAGTAGTGTCAGGCCAGACCTCATCTACAACTTTAGTCTATTTGTGGCCTGCTGTTTCACTCTCTTCTTTATCCAATTTCACTAATGAGTCATCTTTTACATCCTTAATAATGATGTGTTCCTTCTCCGGGCTAGCTTCCTTAATGGGCTTGTTAAGTATCTTGCACCACTTTTTAATGCTATCTTGATCTAGCTCAATTAGCTTCCCCTTGAGAAATTTGTATGCTCTCATTTTGGGTGAGAACTCCTTTTCATACTTTCTCATCATTTCACTTATTTCTTCCTTCTTTGAATTAGAAGGCATAAGAGTAACAAGTACTCTTTCTCTTATCTCTTTTTCCTGATGTAGTGCAAATGTCCATCTTGCAGACAATCTCGCTGATAGTTCCTTGGGAACGTCATATTCTTAGAATTGTAGTGGAACATAATGGTGTTTGCACATTTTAGCTATAATAGCATCTTCTATCTTGTTTTGATCCTCTGGATCAAATTTTAACCATTTCCTAATATTAGGATCAGAAATAGATGGCAATTTTGAAATGTTCTTACATATTTCATCAATGGTTTTGGGAACCAAGGGTTTTTTTTCCTTTTGAATTTCTATGTCAGCTTCATCCATAGCTGAGTCATCTAGATCCTCTTTTGTTCTAACCCATTTCCTCCTTTTGGTCTATTTCTCCTTTGGTGAGACCGGTTTTCTTTTGTAGGTTCTCACTTTACCTTTCTTAAGTGGTGAAGGAGTTGGTTCCTTTGCAATTTTGCTTCTTATTCTTGAAGAATCTCGTGTTCTTTCTTTCTTAGGTGGAGGTGGAGGTGGTGAATCTAATTGTGTACCCTCTAAATCATTCTTTTCTATATCTTCATTGATAGGTGACTGTCCCTCGGTTTGTTCCTCCTTACCTTATGTTTCCTCTTCACCTTCTTCAGTAACCGCAAATTTCTTGGTTAAGTTTTTGACCATTTTGTTCTTCTTGTTTATAATTTTCTTGACAGCAAGAGTTGTCTTGATATTTGGTTTGGCTTCTTCATAAGTGCCAAATCTTGTTTGCTTGTTGTCCACTAGTTCATTCAATAGTTCCTTGATGCACTTAGTAGCTTGTCCTATTTTGATCTCATATTCTAAATGTGATAGCCAGGACTTCCTAGGTATTACTAGTTTGATATAGGTAAAATTAGTATCTACCATAAAACATATATCCTCTTTTTGTTCTTCTATCAAACTCTCAGGTATCCTAGTTCTAGCTTGCATCTTTTCTTTAAATCCTTTGAAATACTCATTCATTAGGTCATCAAAATATGTTCCTAATGACTCTATATGCTCACATATTTGTATGGTTACAGGTTTGCTTGTGTCCCATACTACTTTGCCTATGGAAGGAAAGTATTCTTCAAAGTAAAAGAATATGCACATGATTAGAGAACCAAACTTACAGGTGTTTTTCTTTGAAGATCTTATGGTGTTCATGTTCTCATCAAGTTTATTCAACAAAATCTCTACAAGATCCATCTTCTTTCCAATTTTTATGATCTTGTAGGTTGTGCTCATAGCAGTGCTTGCTATGATGTTCATCTTGTAGGCCTGGAATATTTTGTATCCTACCACACATGCACCAAACTTGAGTTCCTCATCGATGATAGTGCTGACCTTGACACCTCTCTTGTGTGATTTTGCAACAGTTAGCTTTTCCACTTCCTTCAAGGATGGGTGCTTGTGAGCTTGTGGCTTGTCGATTATGGGATATCCAGTAACCACATGAATAACATCTTTTGTTATTTGTTTTGGCCCATTCAGCCATAATGTACCTAGTTATGCATTTTGCTAAGAACTATCTATATCCATTCAGTTTTAAAAACCCTGGGAAAGTGTAATGCATTCGTGAGACCTTTCAATTCTAGATGCTTGTGCTCTTCTTTTAGGTTTCCAACTTCATCACATAGTTCCTTATAGGCATTGTCTAGGTCCATATCTCCTAATTCTGAGATATTGCAATGTATATAGAACCTTATGTCCTCTACCAGCAAAACCCTAGGTGCGATTCTAGAGAATGCTCTGGAATCATCAGGTTGTGATGTATTTTTGGGTGCAACTTGTATTTAGATTCAACACAAGTGTTGTTGCTGATAAGATTGATCATTTTCTTCTTATCCTCTTTCAATTTTTCAATTCTTGAAGTAGATGCCATTGTATTTGATATTTTAGGGCTTCCCGTAAATAAATAATGCGATCGATGATTGTAGGTACTTACTGAATCTCTGTGAATGCTTTTGAATCCTTTGAGTTGTGTTAAAATCATGTTGAGGTCGCACTTCAATTTGTTCTTGAATCGCTCTGTTTGGTTTCTCAAAAATTGCAGGTGCAAAATGAGTTCTTCCATCGTGCTTTTATAACTTTTGTGCCCTAAGATGTCATTAAATCCCAACAACTTGTCGGTATACAAAGACTAAGTTTGTCGGTTGAGGCATAAATAACATCTTTGGTGTAGGCGCAAGGTGTCAGGGTTGCTAGCAACTTTGGTGACTTCACTAAAGATTGTTGGTAAAATGGTGATGACAACTTTTGTCGGCTCAAGGATCATCGATGTGCATCAGTTTACACTTAGCAACTTGGTTTTTGTGTAATGACCGATACATTTCGGTAAGTACTATCAACTTTTATGTGTGTTCACCGATGCTAATTTGTACCCATTAATCGATGGTTGTTTTTCAATAATATTACAAGTAACAATATAGTGCATCTTCAATAATGCTAATTTGTCTATATGATCAATATGTAATGGAACCGATGCATAATATAACTTGTCATAATGTAGTTCCATACTTACTTGTGCAACTTAGTTGGAAATGGTGATTCCACCAGATCCATTGGATGGGGCATCATTATTTTCATTTCTTGTTCCAGCACCTTCAATGTTTGTGGATTTTACCCACATCTTGTTTCTCATCTTCTTGATGTCGTCAATGGTGTTTCCATTGGGATAAGTGATTTTTTTTGTCAGTCGGTCTTTGCAATATTTTATCACATGTCCAACCTTATGACAATGTAAACATTCCATACCTATATTAACCCATCCTCTTGGTCTTCTAGTCCATTTTCTCATACGGTTGGTAGATATGTGACCATACCTTCCACATGTTGTGCAATTTACCCATGTGTTATAGTCCCAAACATATGAGTTACCGACTCTTGTCGATTTGTAGCCATTATTAGGTTCTTTTGGTGTCCATGCTTTCTTGTTATGTTTCCAGCATTCCTGATGTGTATGTCCATTTATTTTTTAGGTAGGGTAGTATTTTTCCATGTAGGTTTCCTTCTTTGGATTTGTCACCTTGGATCTGCATTCAAATGCCTTGTGTCCTTTCTTGTGACATTTATAACAATTACCTATGAAAGTAGATTGTGATTGAGGAATACCTTTCATTTTGTTTCTGCAAATGTTTGAGGTGTGGCCTGGTTTTCCACAGTGATTGCATGACATCTTCTTGGTTCTTTGAGTTATATAAACATTCCTTTTATCTGATTGATTAGATGATTCTCCATTGTCGGTGTACCCTATTCCTGTGTAGTTGTTGACTCTTCTTTGTCCGTCAAGGAAATCATCCATTCTTTTGTTACTATCTTCATCTTTCTTGATTAATTCATTGTGTTGATTCTAAATTTTGACTTCATGCTTTAGCTTCTCATTCTCTTCCCTTAGCTCGCCGATGATCTGTATTCTTTCAATGAGTTCAGTATTTAATCTATTTGCCTCTTGACTCATAAGAATAATCTGGTTGGTAATTTCATGGTGATGATTAGTAAGTATTTGAATTTCTAATTATTTTTCTTGTAGCTTCTCTATAATTTTCCTCCTATCATCAATATCCAATGTTCTCTCCGATTCATATTTTCTTGAATCATTCGTGACATCAATCATTATTACCATCTGGGTCTCTTGATCGATTTGCAGCATTTTGATTTGCTTTGTCAGATGTAGATTGACTTCTTGTAGACTTGTGATATCTTCTACTGATGTGTCTGATGCTTTGCTTGTAGTGGATTCAGCTGATTTGAAGTAATATGGGATCTCCTCTTCTTGATAATATTTCTCATTAAGCCTAGTTGCCATGATCCTTCTTTCATCAAGAAACTTTCTCACGCTTACTCTCGCCTCTTTATACTGCTCGTAGTAAATCTGAATTTGTAATTGCTCATTCTCAATAGTCTTATCTAGTCTGTACTTTTCCATTGTGTTGATATTTTCTCTTAAGTCTTTAAGATTTTCAAGAAAGAGACTTAGCTCTGATGCCAATTGTTGGAATTATTGGAATGATGTACTGAGAGGGGAGAGGTGAATCAGTACCTCTAAAAAAATTTATGTGGTTGGCCCATTAACCTTTGTGTCATCAGATTTGTATATTCCTATCTATCTATTTATCTTTCTTTATGTATGTGAAATCATAATATAAGTTCTTTGCATGTGTAAAAATTCAAGAAACATACATGAAAGTAAGTAATACATTACACATGATATGATATCATAGAAAACTCTTGTTAGGAAGTAAAAACTATGGTGGGGATGTCTACCCACAAAACTTCACTATCTATAGATAAGAAGGGAGTCGGTTAAGGCTTACAATTTGATCACTTCTGACAATCTACCCTATTAAGAGTATTAGAGTGGAGACCTGTCAGGATCTACTTCATTTGAAGCTTTAGCAACACCGTTAGGTGTGCACTTTGTTAAGAGATTTATCAAAGAACTGTTAAGTCCACCTTCTACAAAAGGATTTCTGGTGTGATGCACTTGTTAGAATGCAACTACAATATAAATGTTGATATGATAGTGTATGCAATCTCTAATTGCTGATAACAGATCTTGTAAAGCTTACAATGTATATGTAATCACCCTGAGTGATTTGAATAATACCTTGTCTCTACTCATCGGTAGCCTTGTATGTGTTCTTGATAACTGATATTATTTGTTTCTAAACTTTGCATGAATTCTCTTCTGCTTAGATGCTCTCCATGGCTCTAATCATTTATCAACTCATTACCTATTATAAATGATTGAACATCTATTTATACTAGTTTCTAGCTCTATTCTTGATTCACACTTTTCAGATTAACTCTAGATCCAAGGTTTACAACTGACCTTGATCTTTAGTTAGGTATGTTTTAGATTCATTAGGATGCTTTAAAACATTTACAATATGCTTGCTTGACCCTCAAGTAAAGTTTTAAAACAAATAAAAACTCTAAAAATAGAATTACAATGTTTTATCTGACGTGTAAAGTTAGATCCACTTTTTGCGGGTTCTGTAACTGACTGTCAATTCTAATGGTCAGGCTGCTCTGTCAGTCTGTCAGTTTTCTTTCATTCTTTGCTCTGTTAGTTTTTTTCTCCGTCGGTGTCCCTTAATTGAACTGTTCATCGGGTATGCCTTTTCTTCTCTCTCGATGATGTTCTCAAAACTGTACTGTCGGTTATGTCCTTTATGATTTGTCGTCAATTGAACTCCTTTCAGTGTTCATCGGGTAATTCTATACTTACCATTTTCTTGATAGACATTGTTATTTCGTCTGGTATGCTTGTTGTCTGTTGGTTATGCCTATATCGATGACCTTTATCATGTTTTTCACTTTAATTATATTAATGGAAAAACTTAATGTCATCATTTTATGGGTACAAAAAATGATTCTTAGACTTCTCTGTGATTGCAATTATTTAATTAGTTAATTTATCTATGTATTATACATTAAAGTATGCTTCAATAGAAATAAGGAAGCGATGGATTGGTAGTTCCATTTTTAAATTTGAGATTCTGAATTTTTAAAATGATTAAGTTTCTTTATCATTCCAGAGACAAAGCAAGTTTCTATTTTTAACATTTAAAATACTTTTATTATTGTTTACTAATTAATTCAGATCAATTTTATCAAATTAAAAAATAATTATAAAAAGTATGTGGTCTACATTGATAAATTATATGCCAAATTTGTTGATATCAATGTGCCATATCGATGTGTAATTTCGATTATAATACAAATAGAAATAATTAAATTAATAATAAGTATTGATAATTGAATTCAATGTTAAAGTCGGAGTTAAACATTACTCAATATATAATAAATTTTTAAATATTTATTTTAATAAAAAAATTAATAAATTTTTGGTGTATGGTGTATTTCTGGCCAAAGGGGAAATAAAACCTAATTTTTGCATAACACTTATGGAATCATGACACGTGTCCATTCAGGTAGGCATCAATTGATGATGATGTGTGACCAATGACAAATCAAAGGTGAATGGGACCCGTGACACCTGACAGTGACTACCAACGACCATTGGATGAGAAAAGATCAATGATGTACGGTGTATTTTGGGATGAAAGAGAAAATAAATCCCATTTTTGCAAACCTATTCCAGAATCAAGACTCGTGTCCACTCACACAATCGATGTCATTCGATGAATCGATGATGAAGTGTGAGGTGACTGGGTGACTACTAGTACTAACAAGCCAAAAGTTAATGGGACCCGTGACACCTGATAGTGACTACCAATGACCGTTGGATGAGCATAGATCAACGACCCAAGGTGTATTTCAGGCCAATTTTGGGAATGATCACCTCTTTTCGCAAATGTCCCCTAGAACCAAGGCACGTGTCATGAATTAACACTCATGACTAAACTAAGTATAATTAAATCTAAATTAGAGTAAAACTAAAATATTTAATAAATATAAATTGTAATTGTATGCATGGATCGAAATCTATCTCCAAGCTCAAATTAATGAGGGATTAGTAGCACTAATTTTCAATGGGGGAAATCAATAGAATAACTACTAATAACGAAACTACGAATCAATAAAATAACAAGCAATAAAGGAGGTATACAAATGAATGCAAACCAAAAAGGCTTGAATCTTCTATTGACTCTCGCTGCTCCTTCTGAAATGATGTTTTTGTGATGCTCAATATAGGTGTGGGCAGCGTCTATGACTTGGGAGCATCAAGAATATAATATCGAATGCTTTGATCACAAGATGGCTTCATGCTTGAACCAATCTAATAGAGTAATGGAATACATGAGCTTGAAATCCTGGATGTATGATCGTACGAAGGCTTGATGCTTGAACCAATATCACAGGGTAATGGCGCATGTACGCTTGAAATCATGAATGTATGATCGCAAGAAGGCTTAATGCTTGAACCAATCTGACAGAGTAATGGCGTACGTAAGCTTGAAATCCTAGATGTTTGATCGCAAGAAGGCTTGATGCTTGAACCAATCTGACAGAGTAATGGTGCACGTAAGCTTTAAATCCTAGATCCTTCAAATGGTCATGAAGGGTTTGTTAAATAGAAAAAGGGAATGATATGAATGTTTGAGATAAATCCCAGAGATAGGAGGATAAACGGTTGAGATCAAAGGGAACTGGAGAAGTCATCAATAAACTCCACCTCAAGAGATAGAGTTTGGTTAACTGAAGAGCTAATTATGAGTTACCTTTTAGAACTGAAGAGGTGGGTGGAGAAACCCATGTAATCAGAGATCTGATTAAGAGTTATCTTTTTTAACTAAAGAGATGGGTGGAGAAACCCATGTAATCAGAGATTTGATTAAGAGTTATCTTTTTGAAAACCAAGAAAGGATTTAATTGAATATTTAGTTCATTTTTATAATTAAAGTATTCAACATGTGAGACAATTGAATTCTTTTTGGATTAAAAATGAATTTTTGAATGAAATTAAATTAATTTAATTGAAGTTAAATTAATTAGAAGAATTAATTAATAAGCTTAAATATTTGAATTTAAACTTTAGGAAATTGAATTTAATTAATTAGTTGATATTAATCAATTAAGGTTAATTAATTAAATAAAATTAATTATTTAATTAATTTTGGGGATTTTATTAGATGATTTGGAGAATGAATTTAGAAGGAAATAGATGATTAATTAATGACTAAAAACCATTAATTAATAGATGAAAATAAGTGTTTTTAATGTAAAGTTGCAAGTTTGTCCATTTTAGGGTGTCTACATTTGCCCCTCTTTGATGCATTGTGGCTTGTCGCATTGTGTCAAAGATTGTTTGTTTTGATCCTACCCCAGCTTGTCACGGTGATAGTAGGTGTATTTATGCCCCTCAACAAATTTGAGCGAAAAGTCACGACATGAGCGTTGATTTTTTGAAACTGCAATTGGTTAATCTGGGTATTTGACTGTTTGTGAAAATACTTGAATATCCTCCTAATACGGACTGTTAAGGTTTCTGCCACAGCAGAGGACTGCACGTGATATGCCACCCCCTCGTCCACCTGGTGGTGAGGGTGGGGGTAGTTCATGTTGATCTTCTCAGTGTCCATTTTGGATGATGTTGTAGCATTTTTGTATTGATGTTCCATTTATATACGTTGATGTTGTACTGATGATTGTATCTTGATATACTCATATTTATTGACATACATGTTGATCACCTTCTTTATGTTCAGACTTGCGACCGTTCATTATATCATATATTTTAAGATCTATATGAGATGCACCTTATGATTCTATATGATGAGAGTTGTTACTGCTATATGTATGGTTTTACATGATTATGTTGAAATGTATGCAATGTGATTCTATAATGCAGACTCTTAGATGTCAATTTACTTTCCTATGATACTGACATGTGTATGCAGGATGGTGTTTATGATATGCATGTTTATATGAGATGTTTTATGGATGCATTTGATTATGATTATAATGTATGCAAATGTTATATTTTCTATTTTTTTATCCTCATAAATGGATGAATGTAATCTACTATGCACAAAATATCTAAGTAATGCATGTGTTAATTAGAAGAAAGTCAATGGAAAATTTTCTCTAGGACTGATTGATAGATATGAATTGATAGAAAGGATGGGTGACCCAAGTCGTTGTCGCATTTCCAATTTTTTTCATCATTGCATCTTATTATGAAAATTTGAAGAGCATCCAATATAACCAGATATTGATAATCTGGATACCGCTATGACCTCTTGATAACCAAAAGGAGTAGAGAGATTGAATAGAAAGAGAACTAAGTGCACCCATATATTGACCATCTGGATACAGTTATGTTCCATGTTTTGAAAAGAAACAAATCCAAATGCACCCAGATATTGACCATCTAGATATCACTGTGATCTCTGATATGAAAAGAAAGAGAGCCAAATGCACCCAGATATTGACCATCTGGATATCTCTATGCTCTCTGATCAATCCAAAAGAAAAAAACCAAGATAGAAATCCAATGCACCCAGATCTCAAACCATCTGGATACCGCTATGATTCTATTGGTAACAAACAAGAAGATAACATAGAATATTTGTCCACTTCTTTCCCAGGTCTAAGCTCAGATTGTGGAACTGTGTGGCTACTAGATAAGTGACAGCACCTACCACATTTATCCTAAATCATCATCGCCCCAGAATCGAAATGAATCATTCCATAAAAAGTAATCAAAGAAAATAAGGTCATGATCTATCATAGCTACTCTCCTCACTTGGTGGATCCTGGAGTGGCGTAAGAACATAACCGTGAAATATAGACTAACATCTAACTGATGACTAACCTAGTCAACAGTTTGGTTGTTCCTTGATTCTCTTGATTGGCTTGATTATGTCTGGTTTCAGTAATAGATGACTCACATAAGAGTGATTTGTCTAGTTTTGAGCGTATCCATCACTGTGTAAGATGATTGATTGATTGAATTTGATCATTTTGGATAGTTGATCAAGCTGTGTCAAATGGGCCTAATGTTGATTCGCAAAGCTCATGGTTTTGACAATTGGTTGATTGGCTTGGTCACCAGTTTGCTTGATGATAGATTGGATAGTTGATAAAGTTGTGTCATATGGGCCCAGTGCTAATTCGCAAAGCTCATGATTGTGACACTAATTGATTTGGCTTGATTTCCCTTTTTCTTTGTTGATAACCGAGCTAGTTTTATTTCTTGAGATTTTTTAGTTTTTGGATTGCTTTTGATGAAGATTGATTTTTTCAGGACATTTTGATCTTTTCAGGATTTTTTGATGAGTTTCTCAGATTTTTAGGGATTTTTTCAGGATATTTAGAGTTGCTCCCTAGTCTGGTGGACCAATACAAACCATGGATAAGTGTTGGTTCTCAGAGGGGATTGAGCTTCTGAAAATAGCTTGGGTAGCTAGTTTTGCATGTGAAGTGCTCAAGCTTTGATCTTTGTCATTGATGGTGAAGCTGGATTTGAACACTTGGCGCTTATTTGCCAAGTTTTCATTAAGGTACCTGCCCAATAGCGTCTATTTTTTAGGTTTTCACTGAGAGAGTGATTTTTTTTCTCTTTAATTTTTTCTTTCTTTTTTATTTTTTTGTTCTCACCAAGGCGCCTGTTTGCTAGGTTTTCACCAAGGTAACCTTTTTTTTTTTTTTTTTGGGGGTATTTTCTAGATATGTAGATAGTTGCCTTAACCTTTGAGACCTAAAGCATAGAACCTCTTGAGGTATATTTTTTTTATGTATCTTGGGATCTGATCTCCTTCTGGTGTTTCCAGTTGGTATGCCCCACTATTGCTAGATGTGACAATGACATAAGGCCCGAGCCAGTTAGGCTCAAACTTTCCTGGTTTCACTCTTTCTGCTTGGTTCTTTTGATTTTCCATAAGGACAAGGTCACCTACCTCAAAGGTTCATGGCCTCGCCTTCTTGTGATAGTTCCTTCTAAGGGGATTCGGATAGCCTTGTAAGTGGTTGAGATCATTTTGTCTTCATTCATCTAATAGTTCTAGTTCACTGAGCCTTGCTACTTTGTAGTCTTCATCTAAAATGAGGTTCTTCAATGATATTCTTAGGGATGGGATTTCCACTTCGAGGGGTAAGACCACCTCTGATCCATATACTAGTGAGAAAGGAGTGGCTCATGTAGGTGTTCTCATGCTAGTTCTGTAAGGCCATAGTACTGGACTAAGCTGCAAATGCCAGTCTCGCCCTGATTCATTGACTGTTTTCTTCAAAATCTTCAGTATAGTTTTGTTTGTTTCTTTAGCTTGACCATTACCTTATGGATAGTAGATGGAAGAGAAACCTTTTTTGATTTGGAACTGTTCACAAATATCTTCTACCTCTCAATTTTGGAAGGGTGCACTGTGATCTTTTAGGATGATTTGTGGAATTCTAGATCGACAGATGATGTTTTTGAGTATGAACATGGAGATCTATTTTCCAGTAATGTATGTTAGAGGAATGGATTCCACCCATTTAGTAAAGTACTTTTTTGATGCAATGATGTACTTATGTCCATTAGATGAGGTTGGTGTAATCTTACCCACTAGGTCAAATCCCCACATAGAAAATGGCCATGGTGAACTGATGGGATTGAGTTCTTGGGCTGGTGTATGGATGAGGTCTTCATGAATCTGACATTGTCTACACCTTTGTACATACCTATTGGCATCTGTCTCTACTATGGGCCAGTAGTATCCTATTCTGATGATCTTCTTAGCCAATCTATTGCCACCTACGTGGGCACCACAAATTCCTTCATGTACCTCGTACAAGGCTCTCTGGGATTTCATGGAAGTGAGACATCATAAAAGCATTCCATCTAGACTTCTTCTATATAGAGTATTAGTGAGAAGGGTGTACCTAGAGGCTTGGAAAATGAGGGACTTCTTTTGGTTCCTAGACAAGTTGGGAGGTAAGACACTACTTTGGATGTAATTATACACGTCATGGTACCATGGGGTTTCAGGACCAATAAGGACACATGTTGATTATGTTATTGGTGCTTGATGTGCTGGTATCATGAGTTCCTCTACCAGAAACTAGAATCTAGTTTCATTGCCTGGCATATCGACCAAGGATGCTATGGTAGCCATCGCATCTTCTGCTTTGTTTTGAACTCTTGGTACTTGCTCAAATATGATGAAATGGAACTTAGGGAACAACCTGTCCATCTTCTCTCTGTATGGGATTAACTTCTCATCTTTTTTCATATAGTCATTTTTTACTTGGTTAATGACCAACTGTGAATCTCCATAGGCCTTGAGGTTCTTGATTCTCCATTGTATTGTCATCTTTACTCTGATAACTAGAGCTTCATACTCGGCGATGTTGTTTGTGCATGGAAATTTGAGTTTGAAAGCTTTAGGGATCACATCATTGTCTGGAGTAATGATTACTATCCATGCTCCTGCTCCATGGTTCATGCATGACCCATCAAAGTATAGTTGACACATCTCTATTGTCAGTTGTAGTATAATAATAGACTCATCTGGAAATTCGGATATGATAGGCTGATGATCCTATATAGGTGCCTCTGCTATTTGATCTGCAATCACTTGCCCTTTGATAGCTTTTTTTCCCACGTACTCTATATCAAATTCACTTAGGATCATCACCCACTTTGTGAGCCATCTGGATAGTGTTGTTTTGCTGAGTAGATAATTTAGGGGATCAATGTGTGCTATCAGCCTAGTTTTATGGCTTAGCATGTAATGCCTCAGCTTCTGGGAAGCAAAGACTACTGCTAGGCATGATTTTTCAATTGGTGAATAGTTGAGGTCATATTCTACCAAGGTTCTATTGAGATAGTAGACAGCTTTCTCTTTTCCTTGGTCATCATGTTGTGCTAACAGTACTCCTAATGATGACTCAGTTGACGAAATGTATAGAAGTAATGGCCTACCTTGGACGGGTGGAATCAATATGGGAGACTTTAGTAGATAGTCCTTGAATATTTGGAATGCTTTCTCACATTGTTTTGTCCATATGAATGTCACATCCTTGTGTAGTAGATGCTGGAATGGATGGCGCTTGTCTGCTAATTGGGATATGAAGCGTTGGATGGATTGAAGCCTACCTTGTAAACCCCTTAGTTGCCTTAGGTTAGTCGGTGGTGGCATGTCCAATATTTCTTTGACTTTATCTGGGTCTACCTCTATGCCTTGATGTCACATAATGAATCCCTATAGCTTCCATGTGGTGACCCTAAATGAACACTTTTTTAGATTTAAACGAACCTTGTATTCTTTCATTCTGTCAAATATGGGTCCCAACACCTGAAGATGATCTTTTATGAGCATTGACTTGGAAAGTATGTCATTGACATAGTCCTCCATTATTTTGTGAATGAGATCATGGAAGATGGTTGCAACGGCCCTTTGATATGTTGCTCCTGCATTTTTTATTCCAAATGGCATGACATTCCAATAGTAAGTGCCCCATGCACATATGAAAGCAATTTTGTGTTGGTCTTCTAGTGTAATCCTTATCTGATTATATCCTGAAAAACCATCCATGAGTGATAGCATCTGATGTCCTGTTGTGAGATCTATTATCATGTCGATGTTTGGTAAGGGAAAGTTGTCCTCGGGAAACACTTTGTTTAGATCTCTAAAATCTGTGCAGATTCAGATTTGACCACTATGCTTGGTTACTAGTACCATATTAGTTATCCAGTTTGTGTATGGGATTGGTCATATAAATACAGCATCTAGGAGTTTCTTCAATTTTATTTTGACTAGTAATGCTACATGTGGGTGCATCTTTCTCAGCTTTTGTTTGAAGGATTTGGCATTCGATAACAAAGGAAGATGATGTAACACAAGCTCTGGATCTAGGCCTGGCATGTTTGAGTAGGACCATGCAAAGTTGATTTGCCTTTCTTTGAAGAAGCTAATGAATTTCTCTCATTCCTCTGGAGTGAGTGATTTTTCCAAGTAGATATTCTTTGGATTCTTTTCATCACATAGGTTTACTTCTTCTGTTTCTTCTGCTAGCAACGCTGACTTTTCCTCTGTCAAGGGGAGGAGGTATTTCTTTCCATCCTTTAGCGCCTTAGTGAGGTTTTCACTAGAAGATACATCTTTTATTGTTTTTTTGTCATTTTCCGTGTCAGTAAGTGCCTTGCGGTTTTCACTTACTAACAATTATTTTTTTCTTTTTAATTTTCTTTTTTGACTAGAAAGAGGATATTCCTCCCTGAAATATGTTGATATGTCCAATTCAATAGAGAATCTTTCCTTGTGGTCCCCTTATGGCATTCCCTCTCTAAGTCCCATTAAGTCTACGATAGCCTCACCATTTTCAAAAAGATCTATATCAGGTTGTCCTTGTTGATCCCATTCTATCAGTTTTGGGTGTACTAGACATAGGTCCTCATGGTGGGATGACTATGTTTGTTTGAATGGGAAAATGGTGATGGTTCTGAAGAACTGGGAATGTGATGTGAAAATACCACCTAGGGAATTGGTATCGATATGTTTATCAATGCATGGCTGATCCTCTATGGTTAATTGGTCAAACATGTCCTCAAGGTGTATAGTGTTGGCTGACCGAGGGGAATAGTCTAGGATTGAGTGTTCGGAGTTGTGGATGGATCTCCACTCATACTCATGGGAATTATTTTCACTAGAACGCTCATCGGATGTCTCACTTTCCTCATTATCTTAGATCACTTGGTTGAGGGTTAGTTAGTAGTAAGAGGTTCCCACTTCAAATGGAAATAATTTTTGGAGTATATTATTTATCAAAGCATAGTCTGGGTTTTTCCCCTGATGTAACTCTACTACTTGTTCTTGATCAATGGGTATGCCTTGAGTGGTAGGATTGGTTGTGTTTTTCCCATAGACTAACCCTCTCTTATTTCTCTGGGTTAGCGATAAAGACAATTCCATTAGACCTTGATTTCTTGCCCCCAGACAAGTTGTACCATCATACCCAAACCTTTGCAGCATTGTATAGCCAACTCCATATGTTGACACAGGTATCGGTTCTTGAAGTGTGTCTTGTGGGTCTTAATACAACCATATGTTAATATCCAGATCAAAAGGGTTCTCTTTTGTGATGTCTCCCCATTTGACAAAGGTGGTGGGTGGACACCTGAATAGAACATGCTCCGGGGTTTCAGTCATGATCACTGGTTGTGACATGTCATATGATCTTGGGCTTTGAGGCATGTTGGTGAGAGTGAAAGCTTCCTCATACATTTAATCACCACATCCTTTGTTAGTAATGGATATTTTCCCCGCTCTTCTTGTGACATCCTTGGGCATTTAATTTGAGGTGGAAGGGATACTTTCCTCTTGGTTTGAAGGAACTTGGTTGTCAGTATTGCTTTTGACTACATTACAGTATTAGAATGGGTTTGGATCTCCTTCAATAATGATTTATGCCCCCTGGTATGGGAACTTGATACACTAATGATATGTGGAGGGTATAGCTTGCATCTCATGGATCCACGGTCTTCCTAGTAATATTTTGTATCCCAACTCTAGGTCTAGGATTTGGAAGGGAGGTTCTCTACAACTGGGCCTATCCAGACTGGTAATGTGATAATACCTTTGGAAGATCTCTCTTCTGCATCATAGGCCCTGACATTGATCCTTCTTGTGACATCAATACTAGATTTAGAGTATCATAAATGCTTTATTACCTTCAAAGTACAAATGTCTAATCCAGCCCCACCATCAACGAGGACTCTACAGATTGAGTGTTTGTGAACCTGGATGAGCAAGTGCAAGGTGTCACTGTGTAGAAAATTGTGCGGTGGTGCATCATGGTCTGTGAAGGTTGCATGCTTGTTGGCTGATATATGGTTTACAATTATTTGAAAGCTCTCAGGGTTTATGTCCCTTAGGACAACTAATTTTTGAAGTGCTTGGTCAAGTGCTTGCTTGTGCTATGGGGATATGTGCAATAGGTCAAACATGGATATTTGGGCAGGCATGCACTTTAGCTGATCCACAAGGCTTGTCTGTGGATCAGAGTTTTTAGGAGGGTTGACCAGTATAGCAGATGTGGAAGGTACTCCTTGCAAGACAAATTTTGTACGATGAGTGCTTACAACACATTTATCACCTTTGTCTCTGATAGTAATAGTAGCTACATGGCTATCTGAATGATTTATGCAGTTGATAGTGTTGTCATTGTTGGCATAGGTGTAGTTTACCTATTTTGACTATCCACCAGACCTAGAGGATTTCCCTTTATTGTGATCATGGAATGTGTCATTGAACATCATATGATCAATGGTACCTTTTGTTTGGGTATTGGTGACATTGATGACCCTTGTGTCAATCAGATCTTGGATGGAATTTTTCAATCGATAATAATTGGGTGTTTTGTGTCCCTTTACTCGATGAAATTTGTAGAAATCATTATTATTGTACCACTTTGGTTTGATTGCACCATGTTCATATTTTCTAATTTTAGGGAGAGTGATATTGTTGGATTTATCAACTTTCTTAAGGTTGATTCTGTCGACTCTCCTAATGGTGTGTAATCTCATTTTGGAAAAGGAAATTGTGGTGGGCGTTGTGCCTATGGTTTATTGTTTGACACAAAAGCATATTGGACATGGGGAGGTTGGTTTTGAGTGTGTGCTTGTTGAGTGGGCACCATGGTTTGTTGGTTAGCCATAGGTGCTCCTTGCAGTGACACTTTGTTTTGGGCATAGTTGGTCATTTTTACATCAATGAAACCATCACTAGTGACATATTTGTTTTTGTTCCACCACTTATCTTTATCCATTGTACTCTTGTTTGTGTTCATCTGGGTGGGATCTGCAAGGATACCTTGTTTGACCAGGTTTTGCTCACAGTGAACTCCTCGTTCGATGAGTTGCTTGAAGTTTGGAGCTAACTACAATTCTGTTATAAATGACATATATGGAATTAGATTGTCAATGAACATGACTATGAGTTCTTTCTCGGGTACGTCATACATGATTCTGTTGGCAGTTTTCCTCCATCTTTTTAGGAATTTTACAAAGGACTCTCCATCTTTTTGTTTGATGTCATAGAGGTCCTTGATGTTGACCTTGCGCTCGATGTTGTGATGGAAGTGAGTGATGAATTTTTTCGGCCAACTCACCCCAAGACATAATTCCATGAGGTAAGTGTGAGAACCATTACATTTTTGGTTCAGCTAAGCTTTGTGGGAGTAGTCACATTAAGTATGTCTTGTCATGTGCGACCACGATGCAACTAGCAAAGAATTCTCAGATATGCTCAACAGGGTTGGTACTAACCCTATATTTGTCAAATTTGGGTACTAAGAAGTGAGTGGGAAATAGATACATGCGTAAAGAATGATCAAAGGGGTATGGATACAAATCCTCTGCTATGTAAAATTTGGTTTGCCCTTGATTCTGCATGTCCATCATTTGGGTTTGAAGACTCTGCACTTGTTGGATTAGCATGTTCGTCTGATATTGAGGATTATTTGTGACATTGTACCTTTGTGATGTAGTAGGTATGAGGTTGCGCCTTTGTGTCCCTTGATTTGGGACATACAATCTAGTCCTTGGGAATTGATATTGGTTCCCCAACATGTGATTCTGATACTGGGGTATGTGATTGTCCTAAGATTGATTCTGTTGTGTTTGTTGTTGGGGTTGAGATTGGGGTTGTTGCTGCGAAAGCTGGGATTGTTGTTGTTGGGGTTGGGGTTGTTGTTTCTTGGTTTGTTATGGTCCCTGTAAGAGAAAAGGCATAGCCTTGGCTGGGTATTGACTAAAAGTCAGACCCGCAGAGATGGATCCTTATGGGAGCAAGGTATTGAGCCCAAGGCTGGCAGGGACTAACTCTAGTAGCGGAACAGTTGCAAAAGGGTTGTTGCTTGTTGCTGGAATTGAGGAAATAGCATGAGAGCTTGAATAAAAAGGCCATGAGGCCGAGGGTTGAGGCACACTAGTGACCATGGGTGCACTTAGTTGGGAGCATTTCATTCTTTTCATGGAAGATGTGCTAGCTTGATTTGTGGAGCTAGTATGATTGGACACAGTCTGCATTGATGGTGTTGTTGTCAAAGATGGAAATATTTGGGATATCATAGGTTCTGTTTGAGAGGGTCGAGTAGTGTTTGGACCTATGAGAGGGTTCTTGTGCCATATGGTTGACACATTGAATTTAGCGGGGAGTTTAACTCCCTTCTTAGTCAACATGGCTAAGAAATGTTCAGGATTCCTCTATACAATAGCGTCAACAACTTGTGCGGAATAGGCATCTTGTTCTATGTATTCAAGCTCCTCCTCTATGATATCATGCAACAAAGTTGGTCTACAGGGATTCTCAATGAAAAGAGCATGACTGGTATTTTTGAAAGGGTCATCCTCTCACTCTTGTTTTCGAGGGGGAAACCAGTTGACATAAGACTCATCAGGTTGATTTTTAGCCTTTGACCTAGTGTAAGGCCCTCCATAAGGTGTATGAGACATAGTGTTGTCCAGATTTTGTCACTAAAAAAAGTTATATAAAGCAAAAAAAAAAGATAACCTTTCTAGGAGAGTTCAAGTTATGTTTGCACAAGGGTAATTCTAAGGACATATGTTGATGTATCTTGATCTCAAAGACTTGGTGATATAAGGATATGATTTTTTTACTATTGCCTGGGACAAAATCACTGATAGAGATATGATGATTTTGGGATAACAGGATCAAGATATTTTGAGTCTAAACCTTTGAACTAACAATGCTTGGACAATAATCGTGATTTCAAAGAACAAATGATCTTTAAAGTTTAGAGATTCACACAATGTTCTTTGCATTTTTATGGGATAGCCACTGATCTTTTACATAGAATAAGGAGTCTTTTCAAGGTTTTAACGTAAAAACAGGTGTTTTAAAAGTCTCTAGTTAAGTGTAGCAAAACTCCACAAATTGCGGTAAAGTGACAGGTTGATTGTGGTAATCTATCACTGATTGCGGTAATAAAATAGTCAAGTGTGGTAATAAACAAGATGATTGTGGAAAGATTCTATCAATTGCGACAAAGTGCGGGCAATTGTGACAAAGGGGAGATAGTCTAAAAAAACTTCAAATTGGCTTCACTGTCTAAAAAAATTGATTTTTAGGAACAAGGCTTTGGATTTGCAGAATAGGTTTTGATGTTGACACCCTATACTTTAACACGTTGGACTCGTTTTGACAACTTTGATATTTGTTTTGCATTTTTGGAGACTGATCAAAGAACAAGCACAATAGACAATGTGTTTTGTAATCTAGCACAGGTTTTGACACAAGGAAAAATAATTTAATGTGAGGAAAATTTGGCTATCAAATACAATGTTATAGGCCCAATGCTTGAATGTTCGTTAGCTCACACAACAAGTGCCACACTACTAGGACACAAAGGTCCACAACGTAGGTGCTCATGTTTTTTTTGTTGCCAGATATTGTTATCATGCTAGTGAAGATCTCTTTCACTACCACAATACCCTGGAACACATATGTTGGGAATCTTGGGGGAAAAATTTGCAACCCCTTGCACTATAATAAGGTATATGTTCGGAGGTGAATCGGGTTGGCCTCTTTTTTAACAAGGTTGTAGTAGGGTCCATGGAATCTATCCAATTAGTTTGTACATGTGTGACTCACTTAAGAGCCTATTTGACCATGTTGGCTCCTTAGGGATAATTCACCCGATCCAGACTATCATCAACACACCTTACCCGAGCTTGGCTAGATATAAAATGGAACTTTGGTTCGCATCTTGTTTATATATCAATCGAAATGATTATCGGTTTAAGGTCATTCTTTGAGGAAGAAGTGCATTCTCTAGATAGGTCTTTCTAAAAAGTATAAAGGTGTTTAATCTAACAGGTTGTGCAAGCGCACCAAAGACTCAAGACACAAGATTAATTGATTAAACCCCAAAGATTGAAATGTGAACTAAGATAATCACCCATACAAGCACAAGTGTTCAGTTTTAAAGCCCAAAGTATGTGATGATTGCTTGTTCAATTTTAATGCACCAATTTTGAAATGTTTGTTTGCCTTTATTCAATTCTTTAACCTCTACGTCAATTTTAAGCACCAATTTGGAAATGTGAGGTTCAAAATGCTTTTGCATGCAATATTCTTTTTAAGAACTAAAATGACAAATGAATTGATTTTAGTTGCTTTGTTTAAAATTATCCTCACCACAAACTGTTAACAAATAGGATTAGTACAAAAAATCATCTAATTAAGAATTGAATAATAACCCGCAAATCCATAATTGTTAAGACCGTTAAGACTAATTGTGAGCTCATACTTAGTTGTTAAATGCTTGATTGAATCTAGATATTTGTTGTATGCTTCGCTTTGATCTTACGTTGTGATGGCTAAGATGGCTCTTTGTTGTGTTCGATAATTTGTGGTCCTTCTTACGGCTGCTCTTAGTGATCTAGCACCTGGGATGCGTCTAATTACCCTTTTGGCCGTTTGTCATTGATCAATTCTGCAGAAAATAGAGAAAATAATCAAATTATGATAGAAAAATAGTGATGTTCGATTAGATTTGCAATAATTATATCAATTGCGGTATTCTTTTGTCGATTGCGGCAATGTTCAGTCAGATGCGGCAATGTTCTGTCAATTGCGGTAAAGCACTTTTAACCGCGGCAGAATGTTGTCGATTGCGGCACGGATCAGTCAATTATGGTAAAATTTGTGCGGTTGCAGTAAATTGGTGACAATTGTGGCATAGATCGGTAAATTTTGGCATGAATTTAGAAAATAGACTCTTGAATAACGATAGAAAATAAGTGCAAAACCCTTACAACGATTACAGAAATAAACCAAATGATTGTGGCAATCTTCCATCAATTGCGGTAAAATACAAGCGAATGCAAAATTACAAGTATATCAAGAAAAGCATGAAAAAAGAAGAATGCAACCGTACAGTCGTGGCCAAAAAGTTATGTATGTCATCTGGAAGTGATATTTGGGTTGTTTGATTCATGTCAGGTTCACAAAAATGTGTGCATGGATCGAAATCTATCTCCAAGCTTGAATTAACGAGGGATTAGTAGCACCAATTTGCAATGGGGGAAATCAATAGAATAACTACTAATAAACAAACTACAAATCAATAAAATAACAAGCAATAAATGAGGTACACAAATGCAAACCAACAAGGCTCAAATCTTCTATTGTCTCTCTCTACTCCTTCTAAAATGTTGTTTGTGTGATGCTCAGTATTGGTGTGGGCAGCGTCTATAAATTGGGAGTGTCAAGAATATGATATTGAATGCTTTGATCACAAGATGGCTTGATGCTTGAACCAATCTGATAGAGTAATGGCGCACGTGAGATTGAAATCCTAGATGTATGATTGCAAGAAGGCTTGATGCCTGAACCAATCTGACAGAGTAATGGCGCACATAAGCTTGAAATCCTGGATGTATGATCGCAAGAAGGCTTGATGCTTGAACCAATCTGATAGAGTAATGGTGTACGTAAGCTTGAAATCCTGGATGTATGATCGAAAGAAGGCTTGATGCTTGAACCAATCTTACAGAGTAATGACGCGAGTAAGCTTGAAATCCTGGATCCTTCAAATGGTTATGAAGGGTTTGTTATATAGAAAATGAGAATGATATGAATGGTTGAGATCAATCCCACAAATAGGAGGATGAACGCTTAAGATCAAAGGGATCTAGAGAAACCATTAGTAAACTCCACCTCTTCAACTGGGAGAGAGGAGATAGAGTTTGGTTAACTGAAGAGCTAATTATGAGTTACCTTTAGAACTGAAGAGGTGGGTGGAGAAACCCATGTAATCAGAGATCTAATTAGTTATCTTTTTGAACTGAAGAGGTGGGTGGAGAAACCCATGTAATCAGAGATCTAATTAAGAGTTATCTTTTTGAACACCAAGAAAGGATTTAATTGAATATTTAGTTCATTTTCATATTTAAAGTAATCAGCATGTGAGACAATTGAATTCTTTTTGGATTAAAAATTGAATTGTTGAATGAAATTAAATTAACTTAATTGAAATTAATTTAATTAAAAGAATTAATTAATAAGTTTAAGTATTTGAATTTAAACTTTAGGAAATTGAATTTAATTAATTAATGGAGATTAATCAATTAAGGTTAATTAATTAAATAAAATTAATTATTTAATTAATTTTGGGGATTTGATTAGATGATTTGGAGAATGAATTTAGAAGGAAATAGATGATTAATTAATGATTAAAAACATTAATTAATAGATGAAAATTAGTGTTTTTAATGTAAAGTCGCAAGTCTGTCCATTTTAGGGTGTCTACAGTAATAACTAATAAGCAATAAGCTCAATTTTGGGTCTCAACTCTCTGGATGAAGTTGTAGACATATGTCAAATGATTAAGTGACTACTGTCTTAGTGACATCAGATATCTGTCTTCATAAAGAAGCAATAAAAGTTAACTTGTTTCATAACTAATGACTCAATACTCACGAATGTACAATTTTTGCCCTTAGGTTTTCAGTCTAAGTTTTTCAGTTTTACTTCTAACTAGTATTGGAGATTCAGAAAGGGGTTACAACTTCTAGGTTTAGGATTGAGGAATGAAATAGAGTCTCTCATCTCTGTGCCCATTCATAGTCTGCACAAATTGAAATAACGGGTAAAATCTTGAGCACCTACATCTTGCCTTTTAATTTTTTCAAATCTCGTAGCTTACTGTTTAGATTGTAGAACTAGAATTAGGGTTTAATTTTGAATCACCCCTGTAGATTTTAGTTGTGTACAATTATTTTAATTGTAGTTGTGTAGTAAATAGTAATACTATGATGGGAAAAAAAAACCCAAGTTTACGAGTAAAAGGAAAAGAAAGGAAACTGAGATAATGGACTTCCACAAACTAGTTAAAACATCAGGTTTCACTGATGAATTCCATGATATTTTTGATATTATTATCCATGGAAATAAGAGAATCATGGAAATTAGATTTGCATTTGAAAATAAGTGGAAACATCCAATGAAGGATTCAAAATTTTATCTATTTAACAACATGGTAAAGGCGACAGCAAATAAAATTGTAGCATGGGTTGTTGGGTTAGGATGCATGGCGTTACCTTAGGTATTCCCTTGTCCAGAAATGTCATGGTCTACACCAAAAATTATGATGAAAATAGAAAAACAATTGTCAATAAAAATACTTAGGAGGAAATTTTGTTGATAATTGAGACTAAATTTACTAGTCTTTTGGACCTAGGGTTTGAAGCACAAAACTCAAACGTGCACATTGACCTAGGAAACCTAGCAGAGAATTATGAAAAAAATAGATGCAATATAGAAAGACTCATATATCAGAGGAATAACAAGCAGTTCTAGTCTAGATCCAAATCATAAGCCTCCTTATGATTATGATATTTTTGTGCAATGGGTTCAGGATAGTATTTCCTTGCTAGCATTTTTCTTGGGATTGGATTGTAACAAAGAAGTGTGTGCCAACATTCTTGAAATGATTTTTCATATTCATTGTTAAAAAGAACTAGTAAAATATAATTTTATTAAGCACATTGTTCATTGCATGCAAGAATAATTACTAATGATTAAAACAAGTTCATAGAAAACATTTAGATTCACAACCTACTTGTGTTATCTTCTTTTAGCAAAGCATTGTGAAATATTTCAAACAAACAAGCTTCAAAGTGAGGTCCAAAATCCATTATATGAATGGACATCTAAGATAAGGATGAGTGATAATAGAAGGAATTATAAAAATTTTGTAGACTTCTTTTTGGCACCAATGTATCATAAAATTACAGGTATTCCAATGCCTAGATTGCTTGTGTCTTTTAGAGATTGCATTCCACTTAGAAGTGAAATACAACTGGCTCATGGTACTTCATGGAAGACTATACTGTGTTAAGGTTTTACGATTCAATAGTAGAACCCTACAAACTTCCAATACATGTGAAAAAGAAGGTATTTGCATTGGAATATGTATGGGAGATGGAGAGAAGATGTATTCTTTAATGGTCAAAAAAATAAAATGATATTTCCTTCCTTTCCTTTCTCATTTCGAGGGTTCACGTTTGAGAGAAAAGGATTCAAAGTGGCACATGTTTTTTTTATAATTTTTCATTTTGTTGTTGACAGTCACTGGTAGTATGATCCACTCAACATAATTGGAACAAATCTTAGAGAGAATGGTAACTTCGCAAACAAATGTCAACATGAGAGTATGTCATTGATAGAAAATTTTAAAAATATGGAATCCTAGAACGAGGTCAAAAAAGAGATGGAGAAATACGCCACTGAAATAATATTTTAGTACAAGAATTGTCATCACAAATTATGTCATTGCACAAATAGAAAGGAAAATTATAGCACATGACATCCTACAATTTCTACCAGAAAGTTGTTGATCCATCTAGAAAATTTATTCCAAAAGACCTAGTGGGTCAATGTAAACATGGTAATTGAACTCAAACCAAAATTTCTAATTTTTGGGAACTAAGGAAGAATCTCAGCGATCCAAAGACCTTTGCAAATCTTTATGAAGTGGAACAGGATCAAATATTTAGCAATTTTTGGAATGAGGAGCATCCAGATGCATATCAAAGTGGTGATGATTGTCAAGATAATGTGTATGAGCGGGATTCTATGAATCCCACATCCACTGATGTACATTCAATTGTTACTGGAGTCAATGTGTCCACAAAAGAAAAATATAGAAAAGGGGCAGAGATTATAGAATAAATGGGTTTTCTAGGTTGGGGTGGTCTAGGTCCTGTTGGAAACACTGAGAGGGGGGGTGAATCAGTGTTTGTCTATTAATTACTTTTCAGCAACTTAAACATAAATCAAACATACATAGAATGAAGCTTAACATAAGAACTCATAACACATGATATGATTACGGGGAAACCTTGATCAGAGGAAAACCCTGGTGGGAATTAGTACCCACAAATATTGTACTAGGTATAATGAACCTATTAAAGTTCCTTTGCCCTATTAGAAGCAGTCTTTACAATATGAGTACAATGACCTGGTTAAAGGCTTGACCCTATTAGGATTCTTTTACAAAATCTTGTTAAAGGTATATGGCTCACTGCCTAGGCTCAATGCCCAATAGGATGAAGGATACAACCTTCTGAAAGATGATATACACTATATCAAAATGAATTGTTGTGATGACACTGTTGTCTGATCAGTTTCGTGTATGTGTGAATGCTCTTACTCTCTTAAAGAGATATATCATATACTGACTTCATTATACTGCTCTTCTATATCTTCCTCTTACATAATAATCGATGCTTGTAACATATCTTTACATTACATACTTATATGTTCATATCTGAATAGGCACAACCCAAAACAAAACTCTAGTCAGCCCTAAAACAAAACACACAACGCTTCTGAACAATTCAGCTTAAGCATGTATACTACAATGTTAATTACATCATTACAAACATATAACCAAAGGTGCTTAGCCATTACTTATAAAATAATTCACGCTGATCAAAATAGTAGTCAGCTTCCATGCTCTTTCTTCTAGACTGTTGGTCTACTGATCTACCTGTAACTTTTTCATATTGTTGTTCCCTACTATGCATGTCTAGATGTAGCATGTACATATGTCATACAATATATATATATGAATGCGCATAAGCTCAATTGATCTCTCACACATGCGCTGATGTGCTGATCACTGAATATCTATGTCTGCTCTGTTTTCCATACTTAGTCATTTTGTCTTTCATGACAGAAACTAAACATGACTTTATTTCCATTATGACAACACAAAATGAGTCATGCATCCTCAGGAAGTCAACTTTCCAACAATCTCCCCCTTTGTCATTTATGGCAACAAAGGAATGTGGCCAAGTTACTCAAAATTACTTAACACAAAAAATGATTG